>NDGN011209229.1:0-11174 GCA_002564285.1 Tympanoctomys barrerae
CCCCCTGGTGGGCTGAACTGGCCACACACACACACACACACACACACACACACACACATAAAATAAAAAAAATTTTAAAAAAAGAAAGAAATTTTCACAATATAGCTATAGCAAGGCTGGGGATTTATCTCAGTGGTGCAGTACCTTCCTCGCAAACATGAGGTCCTGAGTTTAAATCCCCATGCATATTTCTCGGTAGATTTGCATATAGTATATATATATACTTTTTTACTAGTATATATATATACTTTTTTCCCCTAAATATTTCTGACTTCTCTAGCTTAAAGAGGATCTAACAGCACCGCCTACTGTAGGTCAAAAAGTTATGTCATACAATAAAAGATGACCGAAGACATCATAAAAATAAAGGATTAGAAACTATCTAAAAATCTCAGTAATAAAGGATAATCCACAAAACTCTGGCTGATCTTCACAACATTCACCATCATAATCAAGGGTCAACTGAAAATTTGATCTGATTTTCCTCATGTAAATAAACTCTTGTCAAAGGAGGCATCATATTGCCAAAAAGAAAGCCAACAATACCTTGCAATTAGTCAACTGAGGACATTAGCAATTTCAGTACCTCAAATCTACTGAGAAATTGATGCAGATTATAATTTTAGTACAATCCAGTGTAGGCACATGAAATAAGGAAGTAATAGCAATTCAAAAGGAAAAAATAAAAATTAGGGAAGAAAAGTCTGTAATTTTCTTGTAAATTAAATAGATGAGAGGCCTGTCCAGGATTCTAATATGTAGTTATTTAATTAAATCTAAAAATAACAGATCTTTGATCTAACAGGTCAGAAAAATTTTAAGAATCCTATGCTAGTATCAAAGCCAGGACATATTTGATTTGGTTATACTCCTACATTATAATATTACATATAAAAGTATATGTCGCTTAGTTCCTCATGCAAAAATTTTATTTGCATTCAATTAAATTTGGAGCTTTATAAAAACAAATTACGTAATTTTTAAATATATCATTTGTGGAACATAAATGTGCAGACAAAAAATTCACCAATTGTTAACAACAATACTTTAATGTAGCCATTATAACCTATGACCACCAAAGTAATGCCTTCCATGTAGTTAATATACTTCTTTCGGGATCTAGACTCTAAGCCTTTGACCTGGAGCCTACATGCTCTTAGAACTTTAGAGACTACAGGAGCACACTGCTGCTTACATTTGTAGCTGTGAGGCATAATTTCCCTCAGAAAACCTTTGCTAAATATTTATTAGCCATATTCATTGACAAAAAATAACCCTTTTGATTATCTGATGCCAGCCAGGAATATTCAACCTACTGGTATACAACAGTGACAAAACTGAACAAAACTTCCCAGAGAATACATTAAGAAGCATGCCTACAGCACCACACTTGGCCTTCTTTCAATACCCACTCCAATGACCCCATAGGCATAGTACGCGGATACTAGCCCCCAAATTATGTCCACATCCTAGTCCAAAGCATCTAGAAGTGCTACTTGATGGCTACTTGACAGGGAGCAGGATTTTTTTTTCAGATGTTATTATGCCAAAGATCTTTTTTAAGAGAATAGAAAAATAGTTTAAAAAATATAAGGTAATATTCAATCATATGTCCAATCTTATGTTACTATATGTTAATTTAAGCAACAGATTTGATGATAAAAAGATAATATATCAACCATTGTTAATCCACTATTCTTGTTTTGAAAATCTGTAACATATACACTGTGGTATGTTACCTGTTTCTGTCTTTGTTTCTGGTTTTTGTTCTTGTTTGTGTTTTTACTTTTCAAAATAAAATAAAATTATGTTCATATTTTGGAGGGGTATTGGGGATTGAACTCAAGACCTTGCACTTGCCAAGCAGGTGCTTATGTCACTGGGCCACTTCCCCAGCCCCAGAACAAAATTAGATTAAAAAACACATTAGAAATGATAAAGAATCTCGCTAAAAACAGTGATAGCAATTCAAAAATGGTTGCATATTGATGGAGAGATTCTTTTTGATTTTCTAATATACTCTAAATAGAATCATAAGCATGCACATAAGAGTGGTAGAGGGTGATATTATACACTAAACACTCAACTCAGACACACACACACACACACACACACACACACACACACACGAAAAGAAAACACAAGGACAGAGAGAAGGTGGAGTGAATCAGTGACAGCACAAGGAATGACAGCAACTTCCAGAAGCTCAAATCCCCAAAATGGATGCTCCCTTACAGACCTCAGAGGACCTCTTGCCCTGCTGACACCACGATTTCAACAGGATTTCAACACTGACTGGACTTCTGAACTCCAAAATTGTGAGAGAAAAAGTTCCTAATTGTTTTTGCCATGCAGCTTGTGGCTTGTTACAGCCACACAAAAAAAGTAGAAGTTTTCAATACAAATTTTAAAAATTAATTAAGAAACATGATAAAATCTGGTTCTTCAGTTGGACTTTCATAAAGGTGAAGAAGAAGCAATGTTATTTTATCTTTTTCATCAGGAAAAACCAAAAGGAAACATGATTCATGTTAGTAACAGGTTAAATGTGCTCCTCTGAAAGTGTCCAGTGTTCAAACTTCTCTATATGTAAATGAAAAACTCCAATTAATAACATGGTGTATAAAGATGAATGACTTGAATAGTTTATGTCATATTTACACATTGACAAAGGCATTCAGTAGATTATTAAGATTAGTGAAGATGATAGTTATACTTGTGGTGAGTTTGCTTGTGAATTGAACATTGACATCAAAAGAAAAGTCATCCTAATTTGTAAGTTTCCCTTGTAATACAAGAGATTTACAATAAATTTCTCAACATATGAAGCTTTCAGTTTTCTCCTGAGACAGTAGAATGTTTAAAGCACTTAAAATATTGAAAGCGTTGATATTACAAAAGGCATATTTTGGATGTTGGTGGTAGTTACTCATATTTAGCTAGAAAAATAAAGAACATAAATTTTGTAAAACACTCGTGTATCATTGATGCATATAAGATTGCTTTCCTTTAAACTTTTTAAATAGGAAAGTTTCCATATGATTAAGTCTGGATTAATATTGTCCTGGTCCAATTTCTTTCCAAAATGATAAATTTGCAATGTTTAAATTCTTCTTAGGCATTGTGCATATGTGTGTGCGTGTGTGTGGATGAGTGTGTTTGCACATGTATTTATGTGCAATTGTGTTATTTACTCCAAATGCCTTTTGGTTCCATATCAACAAAGTCAAATAAGAGAAAAGATATGTCCATCAAGCAAAAATATGAATCATTCATTTGATCTGAGTGTATTTGAAGGAAAATAAGTTAGGATAACTTTTCTTTTGATGTCAAAAGCAATTATTTACAATTCAGTAGATTACTTTGTAATATTGATATAGAAATTGTATTTCAAGATGACTTTGCATTCTGACCTAAGCATAAGAAAAAAGAAATAGACCACATACAGTACCTAAATTGCATTTTGAGCATAAGAAGGGAATATTCTGAATTCATAAATACCCCTTCCTTAACTATACAATAAACACAATTCTATAAAAAGAATGAATGTTATTGGATTGCTGTTGCTAGGATGAATTTTTTCCAAACTGGTGTTTATTATCAAAAATGATTTATGACAAGTGCTCAGTCAGAATAAATGTAGTGACCACTGCAGGAGGCATTGCCTTGTGTGACTCTACAAAGAGGCTTCTTTCTTTCATTAACTTCAACTTCTGGTTGCTATGGCACCTGGTGACAACCATAACTTTTGGAAATTACCACCATCTGCCCACGCCCCCTCTAAAGTTACATACAGGCCTACTGAAGCAAGCACTATGGCACGCAAAAGCCCCAGAAGCAGCCTCACTGGTCTGACTTGCTTTTATATTTTTAAAATATAAGTATCTAAATATATAACATTCAAACTGAAAAATGGTTTTTATAAAAGAAAGATAGTCTTTTCTTAGAAAACATATGTTTCCAGGCAAGATAATTCCAATGTCCAACTACAGATAGTAAAAAAAGTAAAGTGGCCCAAAACAAATCAATGGATATTTATGAATTAATCAATATTAATCATTGTTCCCTTCACAGGGCAAACTTTGAAGGCAAATTTGCATCTTTTTAATTGTTTTACATGTTATAACTACTATCAATTCAAATATACAGTTCAATATTCACAAGTAAGCTACAATTCAAATTTTATATTTGAAATTTAGCAGGACTGTTATTTGCATTTTATTATCTATTTTGAGGTTTCCTTATTATTGCTAGTTTAAAAATATCAAATTGTGTCTTTTAAAGGTCTTCTTACAACTATAGGCTCTTAGAAATTTTTTTAATTCAACCATGCAGGTTAAAAACATAGTGGAAATATTAGCAAAATAGCGTGCTTATTTTCAGAATATATAACATATCTTTTTCTATAGAAAGAAATATATATTTTCATAGGGTTCAAAAAAAACAAACTTGATTTTCTTCATCTTAGGAAGAAAACAGTGACTGTATGTTTTTGAAGGAAAGTAGCAAATACAGAGAAAACCATAAAATCGCAGGATATAACATCTATGTAGTTATGTCTAATGTCATTCCTTCAATACAGAAAACACTTTCTGAGAGAGTGATATCACAGTTCATGAGATCTGTAAGAATTTTTATTAATAGGGCTGAGGATAAAGTTCAGTGGTACAAGTGCTTGTCCAGAAAGCACAAAATATTGAGTTTGATTCCTGGTACCAAAAAAAAAAAAAAAAAAAAACCTAAATTAGTTTTGTATAACTATTAGATGTCTAATCAACAAGATAGTAAATAAGATGTCCCTTGTGTAGGGAGGCATTATTATGAATTTCCTAAAATCTAAATTTCTCTATCTTGAAAATTCTTACATAGAAATTAAAATGAGGGCTTAGGATATAGCTCAGTGGTACAGCACCTGCCTGATAAGCATGAGGTCCTGAGTTTGACTCTCATTACTGAAAAATAAAAAGGGAAAATTACATAGAATACATTAAAATAGCATCATTCTAATGAAACAGCTGTATTCTGTTAACCTCGAATGTTGCACCATTCTCTAAAAGTCTTAGTATACGGTTTGAAAAGCTTGACAGAAGTCCTGTTTTCTGAATCCAATACATTAGAAAGAATAAAGACACAAAAACAGGTCTGAGAAGATGGCATAGCAGTTGAAGGATATAAAATGATGGTACTTTAGAATAACTGACCAATGCAAGTGTAGCTGAAACTATCTCCAGTGTCTGTTTACTCAGAAAAGTGGATAAAATATTTCAGCAAGATTTTTAAAGTAACCTAATATTTTCATTTGTGATTTTCAAACATAAATCTGCTCCGTTTAGAAACTTTACTCCAAAGTTAATTGCTGATGTTAATTTTATGAGGAGTTGCTACATTTAGATTTTGATGACACCATCTTAGCTCCTTCTTGCTATGATTTATACTCTTAATCTTAAAAAATTGAATATTGGAAGACAATTTAAAACCATCTCTTCCCTATTTTAATATGAATATAATCTAAAATATTTTCCCTTAAGATAATTTGATTAAGTAACATTTGATAATCAAAACAAGCTTACCAAATGCAAAAGGGTTATTAACATGGTCATTAAAAAATTCAAACACAATTCACTTTAATTATGTAAAAGATTCAGAACGCTCTCCTTTCAATGATTAAAAAATAATTTTAAAAAAGATTTTCATGTGTGACACAAAAGATTTTCTCATGTAGTATCCAAAACTAAAAATTTTAAAATTTGAAATGTCATCATTTAATTAAACATATACAATCAAAGCTTATAAAATTGTGTCAATTTATTTCATAAATTTCCAATTTTGAATTAGAATTTTAGATAATAGGATTGAATAATTTGAAACAAATGTATAGCTTAACAAATGAAGGATATACCCGATTTGGAATTGGGTCAATTTAGTTATTCATTTCATTATTCTATATCTCAAATTTTCATCCATGAAATTAGCATAGGAGTTTACATTTGAAAATTTTCAATTATTCACTATTAAGACTATGATGTATTGAGGAAAAAATTTATTAGATACATCATGTGAACAATGATCTTGAAACTCAACTCAATTAATATTTGATAAATATTCACTGAAGTGAATATAATCTTCAGTTATTGACACAAAAATAAAGATGTGTTAGAAACACTAATGGAAGGAACATTCACATTTGGACTGTGAAATCAGATGATCTGTGGTTATAACAATGTAGAAAAATACAAGGTTACAAAGAAAATGATAATAATGACATGAGAAGCCAGATATAAATTGTCTTTCTTTTCACTTGCCAACTTTCCATTGTATCAGTTGTATTGTGTATCATATGGCATTTCCAGTTTATATTTAGCTCCTCAACAAGTTTCCATGAGAGTAAGAATTAATATAAATATTATGTTACATAATAACACCATTATTTGAATTTACTCATAAATCTGTCTCATTTCTTGATACAGACTGGAAGTGAGCAAATACGTATAAGTAAACAAAAGAATTAATAAACACAGGCAGGTAGCAGGAATCAAATGAGTTATTTTTTCCTGCAGTGCATATACAGTGCTTTATAGTGTGGTCATTGTGTGATCATGTGATTTTCCTTCAATGGGCTGTAATGGAAATTTATTTGAGGAAAAACAGGTATTTCTATCTCACATAGCTGTTGCCTTTTCTCTGGGTGCATTCCTCTCTTAGTTCTCAAAGTATAAGAATTAAGGTTCGAATTCTGAGACCTAAGTCTACATAACCAGCCCTGGAGCTGCCAGCTGTCTGACCTTGAGAAGGCCATATCACTGATGGCTACCACACATGTAATCTTTAAAGAGAAAATGGATAATAACTTGCTTTCTGATGTTGTGGTAGGATTAATTAAAATGACTTCTAATACTGTGTTCAATTAAGCATCTTTCATTTTATTTTAAATAAAGCAACGATGATAATCACAATACAGCTCTGGAATAAACTGTCACCAGTACCATTGTTTTAAGAAGTGGAAAATATAACTGATGCATGGAAACATGAATGCAACAACAGATATGCATAAATCCTATGCTATTGGCTGAGTTTTAATATTTTTGGCATAAATAAGTAGCACTCTTACCTGTTGGTGGAATTATTCCAGGAGACATGAGGCCAGGGACAGAATGTGGCATGATATGCGAGTTCTCTGGGGAGGTGACACTCTGGGTCCTCTTAGGAGGCCTTCCAGGTCTAGAACTGAAACAAACAAACAAAAAATTTTACAATTAAGCTGTTGTCTTACACATCATTTCAAAGTTGTTTCAAGTGGTAACATGGACTGTAAATAAATTTGTTTCAAGGACGGTTGCTTTTGCAGTTAGATGTAATAGACTTCCATCACTAATTAGATTACATGCTGAATTCATTTTCCTCATTGAAGATCAGCCACTCCTGATGCATAATTCATAGCCTGCACCTCGTTACCTGCTTCTTCATATTAATATCTATACACAGTTTGAATTGCCTCGTTTGCATATGCTAAAGTTCTGCATGCAGCCTTCAGCACGAAAATTATGCACTAACTTGTAATAATTATTACAGTCAGCCTGCTATTGATTTATGAGACTTTTAAAAACCAAATATGTGTAGTACTTGTAATGAATGATATTTTAAGGTTCTTCAGGAAATTAAAAGGCAATGGCTGCCTAAGGAAATGTTCTGCTTGTTTGATTTAATACTACAGTTAGCTGGGAGGTGGAATGAAAGAGTGATTCAGACCTATAGCACATTTTTCGATGATATGTTTTATTACTCTGCACTGCTAGCCTGATATCTAGATGATAAATGACAATACATATCTAATGTGTGAAAAGGTCTTCCAATTTCTTTATTTTTTGTCATTTAAAAGATAAGTCAAGTTATCATTTAACCCTTATTCTATTTAAGCAAATAACTCCACTAACTTGCCTTACTTCTAATATATAAAATAAATTGGGACTATTTCTAGGACATTTTGAAAAAGTGCCAATATTGCATCTTACATATACTTTTCAGATAAATAGTAGTGTTGTACCAAATGATCGTATTTCATAGTACTTGCCTTTTAAGTAGCATTTACAAAAGAGTCTTCTAAATTATAAAAGTAGAAAAAAAAGAAAGAAGTAGTCACTATCTTTGCTTGAAAATAATGTCAATAATATATCAGTAATTTTTGAAACATCCCTACCACTATATTTCCACTCTGGAGCTCTGTGTTATAAATGTGCCTTTTTGAAGTGACCTCTCATCATTTATTTAGTCAATATGTACACAGATATATCACAGCTGTCAGATACATCCTCCAGAAGGATGAAGGATTTCCATGTTTGCTTCAGCTAAGATCCTTTGCCTTATCAGAGGATTCCAGAGCCTATCTCTTTTAGTTTATGTAAGTAACATATGTGGTCATTGAACAAAGCCTACTAAGCACCTGCTGTTTTCAACGCAGTACTCTGTGGCTGCCAATTGGGGCGAATGAACTCTTAAGTCTTCAGGAGCTCACACTTTTGCCAAAAGGAAAGAATGTGGTGCATCGATACCTATGAGGCAAACTGTAGTGTGCAAAAGCTCATAAGAAAGCTGCAGTCTGTAGACTGACTGGAACTTAGGCAGGATGCGGATACATCCATATTTGGGGAAGGGAGATGGGGCAGTGGAAGCTTTAGAAGAAAATTCAGAGGCCGAAACTGATGTGGTTAAAGTAAAGCAGAAAAATACATTCAGTGGGGACGCAAGAAAGGAATGAAAGCCTGAAAATGTGTAAGCATGTACAGAGTATCTCAAATAAAATGAAACAAGAAGCAGGAAGGACAGAGATCGAATGGGCACACTTATTGCCTAGGGCTAAATTCTCCAGGATTTAGGGAGGGAAGAAGATTGTTCTGAAATTCTTGAATGTTTTGTTAGCCAATATGGATGTTTCTTTGCTTATACTGAAATATCAGTCTAGCTACTTATTCTACATCATTGTTCTCCTTCAGTTGGGTTTTTAATTCTTATTATTTACTTGAAATCAATCAGCAGCCCTCTGACAATCTCTATTCTTCCTGAGTGATCTCTTTTATTGTCATCACTGAGATGTTAAGACTAGTGGCTATCTATACATTTACAGTCCAGATCTTCCTCGTGGGACTCAGACAGATTGATGCCTCTTACTAGACATTGCTGCTTAGACATTCTGTAATAATCTAAGACTCAGCTTGTCCAAATCTGAAATCAGCATCTGCCCCATTAAAACCTATCCCTCTTTCCCTGTTTCAGCAAAATGGCACCTACTTAACTAAGCCAAAAATCCAGGCTTAAGCAGTCTCTTTTCCCTCCCTCCTGCATTTAAATATCATCCCTGTGAACACATTTCTTTAATCTACTCTCCTTTCTATGTCCCCTTCACATAGGTCAGTCCCTCATTTCTTTCTTTCTTTTTTTCTGTATTTAGGACAGAATCTACAGGATCTAACAGGGTCTCGCTATGTATGTAGATTGGACTTATAGTGAGTCTCCTGTTTTCAGCTTCCCAAGTGCTGGGATTATAGGTGCTTGCCGCCATGTCCAGTCTCAGTCCCTGTCTCAGCATGCACCAGGGGTGGGGCCGGCACAGCACCCCAGAGATTGAACCTCAGCCCCTGTACCTCTTTCATTATTTGAAGCACTATTATAGATTTCCAAAGTCTTCTAACATCTCTATACAAATGTGTCCAACTCTAGTGTTTGGAGTCCAGAATGTAGACAATTCTGTATTGATTCAAGGATTTTTCCTAAATGCACATTTGACCAATAATTTACATCTGATTAATTAATAGTTTTTATTTTCTTTAAATTCATACTCTGGCATGAACCAAGCTCTCTAAAGGAGCCCAGATCTAATTCTCCAATTTCAAGTTTTTATTCTTTAATTTATCACTTATATTTTGCCCTTTTAAATTTTTTTTTAACAATGTTCGGAGCTATTTTATTCTCCAATTACGGCATTCGTAAAGGTTGTCTCCTTTTCAAACACTTCTACATCAAAGTATCCTCATCCCCATCTTGACTAAGTGAATGGCAATCCTTCTTCTTACCAACCACGTCAAGTTCTGGTGCTCTTGCGAAACACCATGATGAATACACAGTGGACAGCTCTCTGGTGGCTGCAGAGTGATTGCAGTAATTTGCTTATCTATTCTGCTTTAATGTTACATGCCAGGAGGTGCATAAAATATGCATGCGTCTCTTTAAACTTAGGATCTGGCTCACTATATTTATTTAAATAAATATGAAACAGTCCATGAAGCCATTTCATCCAAATTCTTCAAACATCCTATTTTATCATTTTAAGTGATTCAAAAAGCTACCAGGATATTAAAAAAGTAAGCCACAAAGTTTGGAAATTTGAAGCTAAATATAATGGCAAATATACTTCTCAACCCCTCGGGGGTGGGGCGGGAAGAAAGATTTCAGGAGATCTCCAGTAAGATGTCATAGAGGAAGTGGAAAAGGAATCATGAAGTTAAAATACTTGAATTTTTAGCTCTTTAATTTTGAAAGAAAATGAAACTGTTCAGGGTACTTCACTATTCAGGCCACAGGAGTTGTCCTAACAGCTTTTACTCTGGAAGAAGAAGTTAGGCTACTAAGTAGGGACATTTTAGCTCATGCTGTGATTAGAATACACCCCATGGGTTCCTTTCATCACAGATATCTCCTGCTCAATCTATCACCTTGCTTCAAATTCCACCAATAGAGATTTATTGCTTTCAGAGTTGAAGCTTAAAGTTCTTTCAAACCCTTCCATTAAAATGCAAATGCCCTAGGTGGTGGTAAAAACCTAAAGTCATCAACTAACATCCTACAGGGGATTACTTTACATTTGGGTGAGAGTGCCCTTTTGAGAGCCATGCAAAGAATGGAAGGAACTAAAGAAAATATTCAGAAAGACAAGTCAGGTCACTTACCTTCTGCCTAACAAGACTTCTGGGATTTCTCTCTAAAGTGATATACAATTTCTTAGTTTAGAGGAACTAAGAAATCTTAGTAAAGTTTTCCCCCTTCCTTCATTATGGTCCCATACTGACAGGTGCCCCATTTTACCCTAATTGAAATCTTGGTCATTGACTAATAGAGAATCTTTAACTTCCACAAGGTGATAGTAAAGATAACTATAAAATAGTGGAAAATTTACATTTCTGTGT
>NDGN011209265.1:0-11006 GCA_002564285.1 Tympanoctomys barrerae
GCTTTGTGTTCCAGAGAGTGACCCTGGGGCATTCTCTCTTACACTATGCAGGCTCCTGGTATGTTGTTCATGTGACTTACCAACCAGTCGTCGGACTGGGAGCAACGCACTAAACAACAGATTCTAAGGGAGGCTGTTAAAGATGGGCCAGAGTCTGCTGGTGTGAAATGACAGCTGACAGTTTCATAGCAAAGCTGACAGCAGAAGTCTTAAGGGAAGCAAATGAAGAGTCCTGGAGAGTTCATGCGGGGAAAGATCACCCAGTACCTCCCTGGACATCGATTTATATAGAAACGGCTCTGTGATTTAGGTCTAAACTGTCTTCCGCAGCCCGAGAGTAACTGGATCACGGGGCGCTGTGTACCTCATCATTAGGAGCTGATGGTGCCTTAAGAGCCGGAGCCCGATTGGTGTGGCCGCTGGGGTGGGGCTGCTCTCAGCCCGGCTCCTCCTCTCTGTTTCTATGAGGTGAGCAGCTCTCCTCAGCACGCACGCCTTTCCATGCATTCCTGCCTTGGAGCCTGCAATGGCAAACTGGAAGCGGAGCAAAACATAGATGTCTCCTGCATTAAGTTGTGGGTATTGGGCATTGCATCCAGGGGTGGGAAAGGGACTCCTGTGATGGATTTCAAGTAAAGTTCTCAAAATAGCAGAAGTAATACGTAGTATTTAAAAATTAGTCCTCAAAAGAGAATAAAGAAGGAAGTAAAAGGTTCTACTTACCTGCCCTAAATCATACTCCACAAAGGTTCTTCTATTTTCTATGGTTATTTTAATTTTTTTTTTTTAATTTGTACTTAAAAGAAACTCCAGGAATTTGGGAGATTTAGTCACCCACTGTGATCCTGACTCAAGGGAGCAGCGCTGTTCGTGGAGTCATGGTCCCCGTGCCCTGGGCTGGGTCAGGACATTTTCCTGCAGAAACAGATAACCCTCCAAAGGGGGAGGCCCGAGATGATGCTGTCTATCCTTGTTACTCGCCTCCTCATTCACCTCTCTATTGCTGTGGTCTTAAGTACTTTTGGTTTCTTGGGTATAATACAAAATTCTGGAAGAGACCTACTTTCAGTGAAGTTCAATCATAACAGCTGCATAACTCATTGTCCTGTCTAAAATACGCCAAGGAAGGGCCAGTGAGTTAGCTCAGTGGGCTAAGCACTTGCTTAGGCAAGCACAGGGGCCAGGATTCAATCCCTGACACTACATGCCACGCTGGCCCTGGCCTTGGGTGTGCTGAGCCGGCATGGTGGCGCATGCCTGTAATCCCAACACTAGTGAAGCTGAAAACAGGTGGGTTGCTATGAGTCTGAGCTGCATAGTGAGACCCTGCACACACACACAAAAAAAAAAAAAAAGAAAGAAAGAAAAGAAAAGAAAGGAAGAAAATATGCCAAGGAACTCAAGATCTCTAGTAGAAGTCATAAAAGGACAGCCACTTAGTTGAGCAGGAGAGGTGGCACCGTAGCCTGATTACTTCCTGAGCTCCTGGTGTCCTTTCAAATAGGACTCAGATGGAAAACCACTCAACTTCCAGTGCAGCTATTAGAAGTAACTTCTACTGCAGCTGATTGTCCATAGCACCAAATTATGGACCCGGGTCTCAAACCAATCCGCTCAGTCTACATAGATTCCTGTCAGTTCTACAGGAATCTGGTATGTATCCAAATTGTGTCGGAATTAAGCAACCATTCTGTATTTACTTGAGGGCTAGAGAAAGACCTTCAAAACAATAGGTAGGATCATGGTGCAGGACCTAAGCATATGCATATGCCACTAGACATGAACATCTGTTCTCTGCGCAGTTTGCTACTGAAAGAATATCTATAAGAAGCAAAGAAGTTCCCCGGTGGTACACATGAATTTCCCATGTGTTCAGAATAGAATTGGGTGGAAGTGTCAAAAACAAGTAATATTTCAAAATAAAGAAGCGCCGTGAGTCAGGGTCATCCTCCCAGTCCCAGCCACCCCACCTCTGAAAGGCTCTGAGCCTGGATCAGCCTCGGGGTTAGCAAAGCACAGTGTTAGCATAATGGTGTGATTAGGAACAGGTGGTAGTATTGTAATCTCTCTTCCTAGGAGTACTGCAACACGTTTTAAAAACATGTTTATAAATATTTGCCTTTGTGCCACATTAGGGGAGCTTTCCATACAAACATTTGGCTTCCGCTGAGTCACCCTCAGTCTGGTTCACACCGAAAAGCTCCCTCCTCGGGTATCAGTGGATGGTGAGCTCTAGGACTGTCTTAATTATGTAACTAACGAGTGAAGATGGAAAAGGTGGTAGAGGGAGAGGGGTATTCATATACACGGAAAAGCATCTTTGTTTCCTTTCAAGAGTTTGACAAATATGCACCAAGAAACTACCATTTAAGCTAAATGCCAAGATTGTGATGGATTTATGTTTGGGCTTTTAAAAAGGGTCTAGATAAATTGTATCTGGTATTACATTTTTCTAACTATTATGTGGATTTTCTAGGTACAAATATTCTAAAATTTAAATCACTAATCTGAAATTTTGTTTTTACTGTTATAATTAAGCTACTGGGTTCTAAAAACCATCAGTTAAAAGCAATTGGAAGAAGAAGTAACTTTTTTCTTCTGTTTGGAAACAAAGAGAATGAAGGTCTTTAGCTGAGATTTCAAAAAATCTTTTTTGAGCCTAAAGTGTCAAAATTTCCTTTGTGTAAATAAAGATGCAAAGCTTTGTGTAAATAAAGATGTGAAGCATTTGAACTAGCCAGGGCCCCTCTGTCTTTCCATTTCTCAAAGAGAAATTTGGGAGATGAAGTGAGCCTGCGGCATGTTGGAACAAAGAAATCAATGTGTGGGGGAGGAGGGGAGTGGAAAGAATAAGGGGGGAGGGGGAGAGAGAGAGAGAGAGAGAGAGAGAGAGAGAGAGAGAGAGAGCCAGTGAGATAGTTCAGCAGACTAAGCACCTGCTTAGGCAAGCACAGGGACCAGGGTTCGACCCCCAGTACCACATGCTGTGACAGCCCCGCCCCCAGGGTACACTGAGCCAGCCACCAAGACTGGGCGTGGTGGCCACACCTGTAATCCCAGCACTGGGGAGGCTAAAACCAGGAGGATCACTAGAGTCTGAGCTGCATGGTGAGACCTTGTACCAAATATACACACACAAAAAGAAAAAGAAACACTAAAATGCATTTCATAATAATTAAAATTACAAGTTTTCTTTGAGAGAGAAAAGTGATTTGCAAATTACAAGGTAGATAGAATATAGTATTCAAGTCTCATTATTAGATTAGACCAAGGATCACAAACTAAGGGTCTTGATGTCATGAATTGCACGACATGGATCCAGTCTACTTTATTTGCCGATGGCCCCAGTATATGACATGGGCCCCCTCTGCTTTATTTGCATATTATATACAAATGGTAGAATGATCTTTGTTCTCTTACTGTCCCCAAACTCTCTCTTCCCACGTATGCCCCTCTTTATGTATTAATTCTTTTCTTCTGATTTTGAGTAGAACTTGTGCATACAAATTGTATCACTTTCTTCTTTGAGAGAAATGGTCCCATCCATACCCTGCTGACTGGCAGCTGTCACTTAGCCCCTGACTGGCAGCTGTCACTTAGGAAGACAAGGGTCGGCGGAAGCTGTGATAAAATAGAAGGAACTTTCCCATCATGTCTATGAACCTCTACAAAGGCAATAATGGATCTTCCCATTTTAGAACAAATTACTAGTTTATTTTAAATATTTTATCTCTTCGTGCTAAAGGATTAGGATGCATCAAAAGGGTCAACATCAAAATGAGTAATAGCACAACACAACAAAGATTCAGTTACTGAAATATCACAGGCCATTGAGTAAATCCAAAGCCCTTCAGAGTGATGTGTTATGTGTTCGATTCATGAACTAACTGATATGTAACACTGGTAAGAGATGTTCTACTAAACTGAGAAGAAAATTAAAGGATAACTTTACCTAAGAATATTTCTTAGATATGATAAAACCTATTTCATATTTTAAATATTATTAAAATTATAAAGCAAGAAGAAATGAAATGACAGTTTTAACACTTGCTATCTTGTTTATTAATTTGAAAATGACTTTGATAATGTTATAGGTTAGTCTCCTTTTGACATTATATATAAACATTGCCTACATTTATATTGTGTTTATTTATAAGTACTCATAATTGGAAAGAAAAATTATATTTCTACTCAATTTTCAAGAGAATCCTGCAAGTGTTTCAGTATTCTGTGACTAATTCAAATGCTTTAAAAACAAGAAAACTCAAATCAAGGTGGTCAAATTAGTTGTAACCTATGATTTAAAATCGAGTATGTTTGAAAATTAATGTATGTCCTTGGGAGAGGGTGTGTGTGTGTGTGTGTGTGTGTGTTTGACCCTCTAATACTAATTACTAGAAAATAAGGGATAATAATTGTGTGTACAGTGTCCCTCCCTGCATCTGCCACCACACTTTGACACGTACTGACCCACGTGACCCTGGAGGTGCCAGTGACTGTGATCCTCATGTGGAAACCTTAACCTAATTTGCTCCACAGTGAGCGATTCACACCTAGATTCACATTTGCTAGAAGAGATTAAAAAAAAAAGTCTTAGGGGGCTGGCCAGATAGCTCAGTGGATTAAAGCTCCTGCTTAGGCAGACCCAGGGGCCGGGGTTTGATCCCCAGTGTGCCGTACCGGCCCCACCCCCAGGGCACACTGTGAGGGTGATTGAGACTGGGCGTGGTGGCAGGTGTCTGTCATCCAAGCACTTGGGAGGCTGAAAACAGGAGGATCACTACGAGTCTGATCTGTATAGTGACACCCTGTAGACTCTTACTACATATATAATAATAAGAAAAATCCTAGGGTGAACTGTGATGATAGCAATAGTGAACTTACGTTGCGAGTCAGGAACTGTTCCTTCATTCCACATGCACCAAGTGCCTACCACATGCTACCACTGTGAAGAGCCTGTGGTGTGTGAGACACTTCGGACCCACAGGGAACAAGTCAGTGGAAAAGACAGAAGGACCTGTCTTGATAGAGATTATTTTCATTGAAGAGACAAATCATGAGTGAAAAGCATGGTGCAATACACGTTAGGGTAGATGGTGACCGGTACTGTGGAGAAAGGTCGAGATCATTTCTCTGGATCCCTGAAGTGTTGTTGGAATGGAGATATGTACTAACTTGCACAACTTACGCATTGATTCCTCGCACTGTGGTATAGAAGATACCCGAGTAGGGCAGAAGGCGAGAAAGCTGCAATCGATTTACTCCTTTACAGGACAGCAAGTTAAAAGAGCAGCCCCACATCCTCAGGAGCAGAGAGTAGCGCCACCCTCGATAGCCTAACAGGCGCAGGGTGATGGCCCTCGCTCCAGCCAGGCTGTCCCTTACAAGAACTGGTCTGATTGTGAGGGGCAAGTGACACAGATAGCAGTCACCCAAAGAGCTGCCGTAATTACCTTTGCTACACTAGATATAAAGCCTTTGCGAAGTATCCCACGTTGGTTTGCAGATGCATCTGTTTCCAGTTCTACTAAGAAAGAAGCACACGGATGACATGTACATGTACAGCACATGGATGACATGGACATGTACAGCTCTGACCATGGCTAATTCTTTCACTCTCAGTCACAATGTAACCTGAAGTCCTGGACCTGACATCACAGGGACCCACCGTGTTGACACAGGGTGTGCTGTTTTCAGTTATGAGCTCAGATGTCTGACTTCTTCCTTTAAGAGACAGCTGGAGCTTAATTCACCTCTCACTGCGTATGGGGTGGACCTAGTGACTTGGTTCTGACACGTAACATGTTGCAGAAGCAATGGCCTGGGGCTTCTTCTCTGCTGTCTCTCGGATCACTTGCTCTGAGAGCAGTCAGGTACCAGGAGACAAGGCTTTCCAGTGACCTTGTGGAGTCGGTGGGAAGGGAACGAGACCTCCAGCTCAAAGTGGGCCACACTGGAAGCCAACCTCGTGGTCCAGCTGGATGACCCTGGCACCAAGCAACGTCTTCATTGTAATCAGATGAAAAAGCTTACGTCAGACCACCCAGTGAGGCCATTTCTACTTTCCTGGACTCCAGAAACCATAAGAGGATAAGTATCTGCTGTCTCAAGCTGCTAGGTTTTGCAGGTGATTTGTATGTAGCAACTGGTTCCTGTTATCAGGTTAAACTTGTACATCACGTTAGTCAGACCAGAGGAGAGAAAAGCGGCAGCAGTACTGGAGGACTTGGTAAGACATGGGTGCTCCAGGCCTGTGCCAGTCAGCCTCTCCTTACTAGAACCAAACATCTGAGCAAATAGCTTAGAATTCCTAGTTCTTACAATGCGAATGCTACCACTGGGTTTCCCACTATGCCTGCCACACGGTCACATGGGTTATTGTGTCAGAAGTCTCACAAAGAAGGCAGCGCCATTCTGTCAGGGGCAACTGACCCTGAGGATCATGAACGGGCAAGGCCCCCTTCTAGTCTCTAAGGGCAGGAAAGAATGTTTGGCATCCAGGTGACCCACTAAGACATCTCTTCTTACTGCTCATGGTCCACGGAGGCTCTCCAACACCTAAACTGGCAACCAAACCTTGTACAGTGAGGCCCTCCAGGACAGAGAGGCACAATGTGGATCTTAGCCATAAATCACAGTGACCTTTAACAGAGACCACTTCACAAGGAGTATAATAACACTATTATTATAGAAAAGCACAGCTGGACGGGGCCTGAAAATTTATATATTAACCTCTATTTTTTTTTGTTGTTGTTTGTTTCTTTGAAAACTGAGGCCTCAGGAGAAACCTGGTGGCTTCTAGAGTCCCATGTCACTGCCTCAGTCACCATCAGGTGAGGGTGAAAGGATGTGGGGTTGAGGAGGGGTTAGAGTGCAGTCCTTCACGTGATGCTGGGCAAGCCTCCTTCCTTAGAAACTTACAAACAAGTCTTCATAATTGAAAGCCTGCACACACAAGCCCAAGTATGCAGCCTGAAGCTTGGGAACCAAACCTTGGTTTCCTTATTCTCTGCTTCTCTCCTCCGGTTTCTTTTCATTTTGACATTTTTTTTCTTTGAATGGCAAGAAGGCCAGTAATAGAGCAAAAGGAGTGAAATCGAGAAGAAAGACAATTTGATATCTGAATACACAAAGAAAAAGAAAGGCTCCCTCTCTCTTCCTTTCTGTATGCGGTCAGAAACAGACCCTGATATCCAGATGAATGGAGAAGCTGTTTGGCTGTCTCACGAAGATTGTCACGAGTCCTCTAAGGGAGAGATTCCTGTTCAGGTCCCGCAGAGAACCTGCCTGCCTGGCTCCTTCCACTGTGCCTAGTCTTCTGTGTCTACACCCAAAAAGAGCTCAGTAAGGGGTCCAGGGTAAATGTCCTCCTGGCAGAAAGGAATAACCTTCGATACTGAGGCGGAAACATCCCCAAGTGTCATCCTTTCATCTCAGCTTCTCCAGATGTGCCTCAGGACGGGTGGCAGAGACAGGCCCGAGACAGTCACCAGGCATTTCAGCCTCATCACCTCAGACGTTCTACATCCAGCCCCTCAGATACGGATGTGGCACCACTTCATCTTCGCTTCGAGTTCTGAGAAGTGACTTGGATGCTACACCAAGACTTTCCACTCTACAGACGGGCTCCTCCGAGGCATCCACACCAGCTGAGCTTTCGAAATCCCTTTCCTGGCAGCCTGAGAACTAGCATTACCTCAACAGAAAGTGGGAATAGTCTCTGACTAAAAGCAGATATTTTGCTCCTCCTGGTCTCTCGACTTCTCTTTATCTTCTCTCAGTCCAGTGCTCAGCGAGATTTGATCTGGGCAGTGTTCTCATGAGTGGGGTCATCTCTCACCGCGGCTCAGCTATCCTCTCTGAACATGCTACTCCTCTGCCCTGGCTTCCTTGGAGTCTGATGCTGCTATTCTGCTACCAGCCTCCAGAGGACATACAGGCCTCAGAAAGGTGGGCGTGGTTTTGTGGGTGACCTGGAGTGGCTCCAGTCTGACATCACTTAGTGCTGAGGCAGCCTCCCCTCCACAGTAGGCTGTGGAGATCGCTGGGATGTTAAGTGGCCTCTACTAATATACCATCAGAAACAAAACTAAAATTTTTGAAAATAAGCACTGTAAGTGTTTAAAAAATGGGTAGGCAGATGAAGCGGAAGGGTAAGAGAAGTGAGAGGAGAGGAATGAAATAGGAAAAGATGTTTTAAGAGACATTCCTAGCACGAAGTAACACAGACAACTACAGATGCAACAGAGATGGAAAGAAAATCCTAGAAAAGTAACAGGGAGCGAGTGAAATATAGGTGAATATAGTTATGTGAGTGTGTGTGTGTGTGTGTGTGTGTACATACACACGTGTTTATGGATGGTAGGTTAGGGACACACAGAAAGATCTCACTAACCCAACCATAATCTTCCATATGCTAACTGCTAATTCAGCTGTCTTCAAACCTTGCTTTTACTCAATGTCACTCTGTCCTTATACATTATTAAATTAATTTATAATACTCATTTTTTAAAAAAGATATATCCTATGTTTTATTATGTTTTGTTCTGAAATAATTTTAAGATTTATGAGAAGTCGCAAAGCTAGAGCAGTTTCCATGCACCTGCTGCTACCCAGCGCTAAGACCTTAACCCTGGCGCAACCCCAGCGCTAAGACCTTAACCCCGGCGCAACCCCAGCGCTAAGACCTTAACCCCGGCACAACCCCAGCGCTAACCCGTCACCACCACTGACCTGCTCTCCCCGCTGTAAGTTTGTGCTTTGAGAATATTATGCAGATCGACTCACACAGTATGCACCAGGTCTTTACTATTTGCTAGTTCCATTGCTCTAGTTCTCTCCACTCTCAGGGCCACAGGTTCCCTGCCTCCCGCTGTCATTTCCTCGCTGGCTAAAGAACTTCCCTTTCCCACTTTTCTAGGGCCGACTCGCTGGTGCCAGATCCATTAGCTTTTTTCAGTTCCCTCCCTGAAGGGCATCTTCTACTGGATACAGAGCTCTGGGCCGACAGCTCCTTCTGTGTGGGACTTGAATAATGTTCATCCCTTCCTGCTGTCCTCCTGGTTTCTGATGAGAAATCTGCTGTCATTTGGGTTATTGTCAGCCCCTGATGCATTGTTTCTCTCTGGCTGATTTTAGAAGTTGTTCCTAATCTTTAGTTTTCAGAAATCTGATGATGATCTGTCTGCGGAGTGGATGCCTCAGGTTTATTCTGTTTATTCTTTATTTTCTCGATCTGTAACTTTGTCTTTCACCAGAGTTGGGGAGTTGAAGCCATGACTGAACTGGAAGGTTCACTTCCAAACTCCTTCCCATCGACGGAGGGATGCGTTTCCATGTGACTGTGGACTAAGGTCCCCTAGTTTTGCATCAGTCAGCTGGGGGCCGTTCTCAGGCCACCTGAACTCCTCCCCCACCTTGGCAACAGAAAACATCCTCGTGTCTAATCCTGCCCATCTTTTGAATGTCTCTGCTTTCCCATTTTGTGACAAGAAATATTCTCCGTAAAATTAGATAGCAAAAGGAAGAAAGGAAGTGAGGTCAAAAGAAAAGAGAGACATCTTAGATATCGGGAGACCCGAGCTCTGGATTCTACTATTGATTAGTGTAGTGGACCTCAGGAACATGTGGAAAGTAAATATTAAAGTTTCTGTTGATCAGTTTTGGTGCAAGCTTTACAATGAATGCAACATATAAGCTTTTATATATTAACACATAAATAAATAGACAAGTATATTGGTATTGTCTGTTTGAAACGTTTTACAGATATCTAGAATTGAACTGCTCCACATTTTCTAGGACATCCATTTTCCTTAAATAAGTCATATCTGGTTTAAGATAGCTTCACTGTAAGTGTATTCATTAGTTAAGATCCTTTTATATGCCTTTGGTTGAAAGTATTCTTCTTATTTCAAAGAAAGCTTCCTTCACTCCTTGGGACTTTCATATGGAAAAATGATTGAGGATGAATCAGACCTAGAAGAGGAACACTGAAAATAAAATATACTTCATAAATCTAAGCTCGTGTTTTTGACCTAATAAAGACTGAGACGCTTTCTGGAATGCTTTAGGATCACAGTTGGTCCACCTGCACACAGTCACGTGTCTCTCACCTCGCTTTCATCTATGGTCTTACCATGAAGGAGCTCACTGACATCCAACATTTTAACCATCATGCACCTGTCCTTCCATGTAGCTTTACCTTGTCTTTTTTACTGGCTATGGCCCTATGAGAACATTGGGTACATTTAGCTCCCCCACTCATTACTTCTGCCCTCTGAATGGCTGCATGTAGCAGAGGCCACTAATGGACCCCAATCTCCATTCCCCTACTCTTTCTTTCTCTAGTGAAGCCTCCTGAGTTTTGGTTGGCCGTGACCTGCTTACTAGAGGCTATTGTCCTCAACATCCCTCAAAGCATGTTGTAGCCAACTGAGTTCTGCCCAAAAGGATGTGAGTGGGATATTTGTCACTGTACAGCCCAGGAAGCTAAAGAGTCCGTGGAAAGCCTGCTCTGCAAATGGTGGATCCACATGTGTTTCTCTCACCTTCAACCTAGGAGTATGAGTCTTCACAGAGCCAGTGAAAATATGTCTCTGCTGATATTCCCTTATAATAGGCACATGTGGTTTATATTCCACATTTTCACCTGCTTGGGTTTGAATGTATCCCCCAAAATTAATGTCAGAAGCTGAATCCTAAAATTCACACTGATGAGTCTCATTTATGTTGAGGTGAGGCTTTGGGGGTACCAATTAGAGTTAAATGTGGTGATCAGGGGGTGCACCCCTCGCCATTGTCTGAGTTTTGATCTAATTGTGTCTTTCTAAATCTGAAGTTAGAGCAGAATTGGAATGACTCGGGTTTTAGAGCAAAAACTCCTGGTCAGTTTTCATGCAACACACACACACACACACACACACACACACACAATAACAACAACTATTCTTCAGTTTTAAGAACTAACTTAAGAGCATTAGTTTATACCCCTTTCTCAAGAAATTATG
>NDGN011209327.1:0-13182 GCA_002564285.1 Tympanoctomys barrerae
CACACACACACACACACACATATAAACTCTCATGTATTTCTGTTATTGTATTTAGACATTCAATGCAAAGTTTTCAAATTTATGTTTGCTTAATTAAATGTCTACAGAGATTGGGTACCTTCCTGGAAAAATTAAATTTTAAAATATTTAGAAATTTCAAGTACCAGAAATATGACATCTTCTTCATCCAACCTAAGAATGACAAGAGCTGTTAAGTTCCTCCCTCTAAGTCACTTTTCTCCCCCAAAACATACACTAGTGGAATTACTGCTAGCCCCATACTAAGTATATTAAATATAACAAATTCAAACAATGCTTCAAAAAATGATTTTTAAAAAATAAAAAAGGCATTATATGAATGTTTACGTGTGTGTGTGTGTGTGTGTGTGTGTGTGTGTTTCTGTGTATCTGTAGTTGTGACTGCCACAGTCTCTTGGCCTGGCTGATGTAATATTACTTCCCATGGCTCAGTGGGCTTATAGTATTTCAACCGGGAAGTTTCAGGGGTTGAAGCTTCCCTGAGCTTCCTTGGCCCAAGCAAGGATAGAAAAGCATCATGTTTTACAAAGCTAACATTTTAAATTTGAATGTGCCTGTATTTAGAAACTGACTGGTTATGTCCCAAGACATTGTCTAATTGGGAGAGCAACCTTGTTGCATAATTTATTCAGACTTTGAAAACTGAGGGCAGTAATGCTTCCCTAGATGTCTTCATTTGCTTTTAGTTTCCTCTGGTAATGACATTTCCAGGAGATGCATAAAATGAAGAAAATAATTGTACTGCAGTAAATGGAATAAAAACAAATATATATGTTCATATATGTTATTTAGGTATAGATATAGATTTATTCAGAAAATATAAACCTTATTTAAAATTAAAACGTTTCCACTATATTTACTTGACCTTCATATAAACAGTACAAGAATTCAAAGCAACTGATTGACTTTTCTGACTTTTCTTAGGAGGAGAGGCATAGAATACAGTACATCAAAATTTGAAAGGAAGAGCTGTATTCCTATTAAATAAATAAATAAATGAAAAAATAAAAGAAAGGGAAATTCCTTGGAGATAATACTAGGCCAAAAAATACTACAGAATTTTTCCTGTTACTAACATAGTTCTAAATCATCCAAAGTTTCTTGGCTTCAAAGCTCCTTTATAAACTTATAGTCCCTGACCTGACCATGTCTCTGTCTCTATAAAGATCTCAATTCCTAAAACATACCGTTTAACCCTGACTTTATTCCTGTGAACTAGGCCTAACTCAGATGCAATTCTCTACCATATGGATAGATCTGTACCATCTATCCTTGAGCTTCCCAGTTGAAGGGTCAGAATTCCAGAAACCAAGAGAGTGTCATCAGTACTTTTGGATACAGCCAACAGTCTCACCAAAACAAGCCACACATTCTCTCTTGTAGGCTCCAGATTCAGTAGACATTCTGAACTTTAATTTAATGCTCTGAACCTACAGCTAATGGCCTGTGCCCTCAACATATGTTCATGCTGGCTTCACGGGCGCCCTCTGCAGCATCATTTCAATGAGCTTCATACTGTGGAATGGGCACCTCACGCTTCCCTAGCACTCCCCAAGCTCATCCTCATCCAGCTGTCTCGCTTACTTTGGAGTTTCTACTTGTGTATCCACTGCTTACTCACCTATGGTGAAATAGTGCCCACCATCATTAATCACTTAGCTGTGTATCATTGAAATCAGTTGAGATTGAGTATAAATATCACCACTTGCATACATTCTTGCCATACCACACTACCTTATTAAATTACTGTTAGCCAATTACTCTCTCCTACTTTATCCTTCATATTCACTAAGATCTTTTTCCATTTTCAACCCCGTTTCGAAATTGGTCTCCCCTCTTCTGACAACACTTTGTCAAGTGGTCCAATGGGCATTAAGCAGCAGCAACTCTTAGAAGTTTAGCCAAGAAGGATGTAATGTGTTGAGATGGATAGAAGCTCCTGCTCACACACAGCATAGAAGGGCTACGTTTGCATTCACATTGGTCCCCCTAATGATGCCCCCTTCTCCTATGGGATTGATAGAAACTAATGTAATTGGATGCTGCAAATACGAGAACATGGGTCACAGCTGAGAAACTCCACAAGCACTTATGTGTCTACTATTTGGACCACTAGTAAACCAACCATCCCTCCAGGGAGAGTTAATTTTTAGGATGTTCTCATAAGAAGAAGATATCACTAGGCCTATGTCCTGGAATTACTCTACAAAGAGAAATCTGAATTTTCCTGAAAGAACCTTGACCATGCTACCATCTGGTCTCGGGCCTTGAGCCTCCAGAGCCATAACAAAATGAATGTTTTATTCACCAATCTATAACATTCTGTTATAGCCATCCAAACAGAATTAGCCAAAGGTGAATCATGCATACTTTCATTCCAGTTTTCTCAGACTATGCCTATTACTGACCTCCACCTCTAGAGAATCCCTTCTCACTCCTCACTACCTGCACAATGATTTCCTTCAGGACAGAGCCATATTTTGTTACCTTCACAGGTTCACACCTCAAAGATATATGATCATGACTCAAAATCTTTTGTACTAGAAATGCTCACTCCTGTTGGGCCCTTCTTTTTATGCTTCATGTCTGATACCTTTACTTCCCCTTTATAAACTGGAGTTGACCCCTGCCTCCCGGATTCCTCCTAGCATAGGCAGGAGACAGAGAATGACGACCTATTGCTTCTAAGGCCACAGGACTTTTCTCCTTTACAAACATCTATGAATTGCCAATTATTACTGAATGCATCACTTTGTGTTATATGTGTCATAGTCTATGAAATTCATAATATTTATAATCCTACCTGTACTGTCGGATTTCCATCACTAGGACAATATATCCGGCATCTGCAACTTAGAGGAGGAGAGATTTATTTTGTCTCATGGTATCAGAGGTTTCAGTAAGGGGCTGGCTAGATCCAAAGAAGAAGCACCAGGGCAGAGGAGAGTGCTCAGCTCCAGCCACCTGGAGAGCAGAAAGCAAGTGAAGAGACAGAGTGGGAGGTGCCCTAACCCAGAGAAGCCCCTGACCCTGAACCCCATGACCCACCCAGACATACCCACAAGTGTGTTTTATAAGTATTAGAGGCATCTCTCAAGCCAGTCAAGTTGCAACCAAGATTAATCACATTAGCCATCTCTAAACTTCCTCCATTTCCAGTGCTCTTAAATTTAGGAGGACCAAACCAGACGTGGTGGCACTTGCCTGTAATCCTAGGGCTGGGGAGGTCCAGGCAAGAGGATCATTATGAATCTGAGCTCAGTAGCAAGACCCTGTACCAAATAAATAAATAAATAAATAAATAACTTTTTAAAAACTTAGTAGGACCACATTATACGGAGTTTCTCCAGTTCAAATTAATGGACAAATACTGCCATGGCTGTTTTTATTAGGGCTCTTTTAATTTCTCCTAATGGCTATTCTCCAGTCTGTCATACTCTTCCTGTGTGCGGCTGTCTCAGTTAAGAACCTCACCCTCCCTTGCTTAGAATATTTGCAACTGCTCCCCTTGCTTTTATTCATTCTCCACACAGGCTCTAAGATGATCATTTGTTTAGTAAAACTTAATTGAATCAATACTCACATTTAATCTCTCTTCACTACTTACAAAATAAAGTGCAAACAGACTAGCAGGACATTCCTTGTCTCCTTCATGCCCTCAGGCAGCCTGTTCTAGCTTAATTTCTTTCCATCTTAGAAATTCATTGTGTTCAAAGGCTGACTGAAACCTGGCCCACTTTCCCTGGTGCAATGACCTTTTCTCTTCTCATTCTTTCTCCCTGCAAATTTCCCTGCCCATCATTACAAAGTGAACTCATATTCTCGCCTCAACTCAAAAGAGGCTCTATCTCCTTATAAATGGATCACATCAGACACTGATTTCCCGCTCATAGATATTATTATGTTCTAGATATCCTTGCATCATAGGCATTATTGTATTGTTTACACCTATTTTATATTACTCTTTCTACTTATGAACTGTGATCTTTAAAGAAAAGCATGTTTGTCGCCTACATCTTTTTGTGAGGAGTATGAAATAGTAGCAACTTTTGAGCCAAACACAGCACATTTTAGCTGCATACTCTGAAAGAATATACAAACACTTGTATTGTAGACTTACTCTTTCTAGTCTTCCGTTATTTAACTTAAAATTGGAATAAAACAAAATTGATACTTATCTATGGCCAGACCCAAAAAAGGCTCCTGACAAATGACATCTGCTGTCATTTCTAGTAATACCACTGTTGCCCTGGTGATTTGCCAGTGTTGATCCCAATGTCTGCAACCCCTTAGGTATTCAGTGTTTTATGAATGAATAACTCATAGTTGCTAAATGTATACATATGATTGTTTTAAGTGACCTTTTTATAAATACTCTGTTATTTATTGCTGTTCTTCCAATAATGATCTTCTGAAGAAGATATTCATTAAATGTTTATTGATTATTTCTCAGTGATTTTTCACTTCCTCTAAGAAAGGAAGAATAATAATTTTTCATGTCTATTACCTTTCTGCACTACTGGCTTTGGCATTCACAATTTGATATATACAGTCCGTGTTTGAGTTGAACTATTTTTTTTGTAGTTAAGAGACTTTCAATAAGAAATCAAATGTTGAGCTTTTGAAAATAAGCTAGTCTTAAACTTTTCAAACCTCATGAACAGTTTTTAAAGCTCTAGAAAACATCATAAAGTGGGTACAGCCTAAGATTAAAACTCTTATGCTTTATTTCTGAACTATTATGGATTATAAAACATCCAAGATTTATGGATTGAAAGTAAACATATGTTTGTAGATTCAGTTAGTTACAAAAAATATTAAATAAGCCAAGCAAGCACTGCTTTGCATTACACAAATAGAGTAAAATGACTAGAATACTGACTAAATCATGGGAGAGACAAATCTGTACCATTCTGTGATCCTTCTGAAATTTCTGAACAATGCCACAACACTGCTACTCATTTCAAAAAAACCCTGCACACACTTCAATGCTTGAAAAAAAATCAAGTCCAACAGTTAGAACTGCTGTCTTTTTCAAGGGCAAGTTGTGGAGTTTTCTTGTCTTTCTAACTCAAGAGACACATTCTCTGAAAAAACCAACAATTAGAAAACAAGTGAACTGAGTGTAATTCATCGCAAAGAATATTTAACAATGATACAAATATAACTGTCAAAAATTTATAAAGCAATACTTATTAGTGGAGATAAGGATATTTATTTTATAATACATTTTTTAAAAACCTCTTTATACTTATGGCTACTTTCTGACATAATTCTCATCAAGCTATGCCCACATGGTCTCCTAAAAAGGAAATCTTCACAGTTGCAATAACAGTGGCTCTGTGTTAGAGAAAAACAGCTCAGACTTCTGTTCATTGGGCCACCGATCAGGCCATTGTCCGCTTTCATACAATATGACCTACATTCTCATCCCTTCATCTATAAAGTGGACAGTGCTCATGGTTTTCTAGTTTCAGGGGTACATTGTGTGGATCTCACCAGGCTTTCAATGCTTCAGAAATAAAGCAAAGACTACTATTTTCAGGAGCTCACCTAACCCTAACCCTAGAGCTCAGATCTTTCATTCAGAGGGAGTCTTTTGAGTTTAAACCAGGGAAAAAATGTTTACAGTGCTGCCCTCCCACAGTGATCTTTTTATAGTTTTACTTATTTTCTTTTTTAAAAAAATCATATACTTATGTTTGCATAATTAGAAACACAAGAAATATTTTTAAATTGGTTTTAATATAGAGTAGAATTGTCCCATGGCACTGATGAGACTTGGACAGGTATATCAGTCAGGGTTTTACTAGAGGTGCAGATATAACACAAATGTATAAGAAATTCCAGGAGTGGCTTACAGTGGTCAGCCACAGAGTCAGATGAGGAAGCACGCAGAGGACGTCTGCACACTGGAGACTGAAGGACTCAGTTCAAGGTCTGGAGCTCATTTCAGTGTTCCATGCAAGTCCGTATCAGGAGGCTGATGTATCTATGACAGAAGACTGATGAGTCTACACCGGAAGGCTGAAGGAGCCAAGGCAGAAGCCAAGAGTGTGCACTAGAGCCAGGAGATGATCTCCAAGCTAATGGCAATGACCGGGGCTCCTGGGAGGAAGAATGGGACCCTCCGTCCTTCCTCATTTTTCTTTAAGTGATGAGTCACTCTAGGGTAGGGTCTCCATACCCTAGGGTGTGGAATTGCGGAGCTGATTTAGTTAAGCTCTTAGCTTCTCAAGTTGACACAATCAATCAACCACTATAACAAATGACATCAAAATCAATGGTGTGTTTCTTGCTTACCCTCTAGTCACCCATCAAGTAAAAAGCACCTACACTGCTTCTTAAGTCTAATAGTCACAAATACAACTAGAAAGTTGGATATTGATATATTGGATATTGATGTATGACCAGTAGAGCTTATTTCAGACATTTTCCATAACCATTGGTTAATTCATATCTACCCATTCATACATCGTTATCATTACTGAAATACATCTATAAGTTATTTCCCTTCATTGGTCTCTGGTAGTTTCTGACACAAAATTTTGTTTATAGGTAAAATCTGTTGACTGCAGCCCAATGGTTTTATTTTGTTGAGGCATGCCTTTTGGAGAATGGAACCCAGTTGCCACATTCCTTTTATGCTTGAGTTATTAATCTACCCCACATCCCTTGCTTTACGGAATACAACAATTTCTGAATGTCCACAACTCCTATTGAATAGTGTTCAGGAATCCAATGGCAACTACATCAGAAAATTTTCTTTTGGCAAACCTGGAAGAACTGTACCTTTCTATAAAAAGAGACAAAATAGTGTCAGTTTTTCTGAAATTAGTTTTACAACAATGCACAGGTTTTTTTTTCTAAAGTTTAACAACTTTGTGTTAATAATGTATCTATGCAGAGACACACAGCATTCTTAGAGTCAGCGAGAGACATGGCAGGGACAAGTCCTGTCTCTGATGTTTGCAGAGAGAAGCACAAAGAGAGGAATGCAGATGTAGGAAGATCCAAGAATACAGCAAGCAGAAGGATGCAATACAAGATGAGATCACTCACTGAGCTGCCAGCAGGCTGTGGACCTGGAGCACAGAGATAGGGATGAGCAGGGAAGATGTTGTAGTGCGTCCTTGTGTCAGACTACGCAAGTTGTTATAGGCCATCCAAGGGGTTGGGCCTTTATTTTAAATTGAATATAAATAGAAGTCATTAGACATTTGGCATCAAGGGAATTATGTGACCAAACTGAAGGTTCTGAATTTTAATTTCCTAATTTTTACTTTGGAAGAAAGGCAAGGGCTCAAGAAACTACAGAAATAGGGCAGTATTGCATTTCCTTCAACAGTAGTTGAAAAATTGAAGGTGTCTTGGTTTTAGCTGACATGGTATAAGCAGTAACCATGTTTGGAGTGCCTAACTAAATGAATAATTAAATTTAATACTTTCTGAGATGATTTATCTTCATACATGTTCACATTGGCCCCAGCTCAAGTTTATTCCCACTTTTAAGATTACTAAAGATTAGATGTTCAATGCTTTGCCCAGAGTCCCACAACATGTTAGTTGCAGAAACACGCAAATGCAAATGCAAATCTAGGTTTAACAATTCCCCATCCACTACGCCCTTTGTTCCATAACACTCAGTAGCATGACATCATTATTACTGTATGATGGTCCACTTTGAGAGATTATAGTATTTTTGCGTTGACAAAAATATTCAGAATGATCTTCTTTAACACTAACGACAATGAAACTGAAGTATTACCTATTTTTCAAATTAATGCACTTTCTTAAGCTGGCTCAACATGTAGACGACATGTATTGCGATAAACTCAAATAGATTGATTATTAGACCCACAATCTTTCTATGATTACATAGTAAGGCTAATAGATAGGGTTTTCTATGACAAAAAGATATTTTGAAAGTATAGGGAGGATTTGACTAACTTCACAAATATATCTAACTTTATCTTAGTTATTTGCAAAATATATGTTGAGCACATTTTCAGACATTGTACTAGATAATGGAGATATGTAAATTAATGTTTTAATCTCAGTTCACCAGGAGACTAAATATCAAGTAGGAATGCCAGAAAAAAATATGAAAACATACTTGGACATAATGTAATAAAAATCCAAGATATAGAGGTGAATTGAACTATGGAAATATAGAAATTAGTATAATTACTCATGGCTTCTAGAGGAGTGGGAAAATGTTTAAAAAGTGAAGCTCCTCCATATTTTAGCCAATAAGCAAGTGAAGAGATTGGAAAGTACATTCTAGGTAGAAGAAAAAGACAGAAAACATGTCTTGGACTTCTAAAAGTAACCTACTGGTCGGTGGGAGAATGAGTGCTACAGTGCTGAGCTGACCTTGCACATGCATGAATAAAAATAGTTGAGGTGCTAAGTAGTTTCCTGTAATTAACCTGTAGCCCTTGGCTTCACCCTGAGAGTAACTGATACTGAGCAAGCAAGAATATGTCTCTTTCTCTTTCTGTGAATAGTCTCAAAACATAAAAGGGAGCAGGCATCTCTTAAAAGCTAATGAAGTAGAGGAGTACATTTACCTGTGAAGGCTTTTCTTATCACACTGGAAGGAGGTCAAAACAGCAACTTACTCAGGTTCTGTGAAGGTAGTTTATTAGATCCTTTTAAAGAATGCATTACATTAAGAGTAGTGATTTGAGAATTGTAGTTTTCATCTCCAAATCTTTATCATTGTGAAGCTAGACTCAGTTTGTTTCTACCTGCAGATATTAAATTAAAGGAGATCTATGGGCCAGTGAGGTATTTCTATTGCATACTATCATCCAGTCCTCTTCCTACATGTTTCTTTAACTCAGTCTAAGATCACTGTTTCTTGTTACACTACACTGCTTTCACTGTTAAATCTTAAGTTCATGTTTCTATCCCATTATACCTTATATAATCTTATATAGCACCAGTCATGTTGCATTGATTTTTTTCGTTTTACATGAGTGTCTCGCCTGTTATGCTATTAGCTCAATTAAGATGAAGAAGTATATTTTACTTTTCTTATATTCTTATATCACTAGTGCTCAGACCACAGACTGATATAATTACTCAAAAGAAAAGTGAGAGGATGAGATAATACATAAAAAGGCATTCTGAGGTATCTGGCTCCTGCTCAGCATCCACTAAAATCTTGGAAGATTCACAGCATCTCTGGCATCAAAAGTCTCTTAAGTGGCCCCACTCAACAGCAGACACTCTTCTTCCTCGTGCAATCTGAAGACCTAGGGTGACAAAAGATGCTCTGTTTTCTAGGATCACTTATTCCTCTTAGAAGAGCTTATGTTAGAAAGGTGTTTATTTTATTGAGCTGACATCTCTGGCTTCTTCCGACAAATTCTAGCTGTACCTTTAGGGCTTTTAGTGTATAAATACAAACCCTTAGAAGATTATTTGTCATTGATTTGACAGCATTGTCTAGACCATATTTGATTTCAGACTGAATTTGTTTCTATTCATATGGCTTTCATTCACAAATCCTAATACAAGATTATTAGAAACCCAATTTGAATTGTTCAGGGGCATATATCAACAGGAGAGCTTCTTTCTTAGGGTCCTAGCTTAGTCAACTAAGAAGGGAGAATTATGGGTGTGTTGATTACTAACAATATGCTATTTAGTTTCCACACACTTCTTCATCTAATTTAATTCATCAAATTATGGAATAATGTAATATGATTCTCTACGACAAAAAGATACTTTTGTCAGATAAGCAAATAGATGTCATTAAGGAAGCCTGAACTTCCTAGTTCTAAGTTCTAATGAGTTGCTTTTGACCTATTTGATTTAAATACTGGCATAAATTAACACATGGACTTTACAAATTAATCTTTCACTGGCAGGAAAATGGTCTTCCTGGAGGTAAGTATTACAGATGTTGGAGCAAAAGAATCTTATCTGTATAATCTGACTTTGCCTTTTCACAACTGAGAATATGAGTTGCACAAGTTCACTGTGAGCCTTATCCTAATTTGTGAAGTAATAATAATAACATGGACTTTGAAACATGTAAATATGTGTAAAATGGCATCATGTATGTAGTGGTGATAGTACAATACACAGCTCGTGCTAACAGTGATGGTAAATAGGACGGTGAGCTCCAAGTAAACGACATGCAAAGTATCATCGCTAGAAGGTGATTTAGCAATTGTCTAACCAAATCTAATTATTTATCTATATGGAAAGTGGCACTAGAATCTAAAGGAATGTAGGTTTTAAACAAAGTCATAAAGCTAAGTATCATTATGCTACCTGTCTCATTTTGTGTGCTACCTTTCCTGTACCCTGAGGACCACACTCCCTCACTCTGCATTTTCTCAAACAGATTAGAACAGAAATTAATTTTCCTCTGGTCTTTATGAGGGGTGCAGGAGAGAGAAAAAGCACTGGTCCCCTTCTCTCTGCATGCTGTTCCTCAGGGCTTTTCTTCACACTTAATTGCTAAAGATGTCACATGAAAAATAAACCTTGATTTCTGTGGGATCCACCTTCTTCCCTCACTCACCTGCACATGAAAGATATTTGTCATGAGTGCATCTTAATTTCAAATGAATAGTCAAAATGTTCCTATCAAGGCAGCCTCACAGGGGGTACAAACCTCTATGACAGGTCTTCTCCAGAGGCAACTAAGGCATCCACTTCTAATGCTGAACAGGATAAGAAGAGCCTGGCTGGGCTGATCCCCCAGGCCACGGGGCCCTCAGGCAGACAGATGTGCCTAGTGTGAAGAGAAGTTTTCAAAAGCCTCTTCATTCTCAGCCTGGGGCAGAGCAAACAGAGCTGGGATCATCAAAGCCAGCTGCTGGCCTCCAAGGTTGATGCACCAGCGACTGTTTTTTTTAACTTCTGAGTTCTTATTCCTCCTTACCATGGTTAGTTTTGGTTATATTTTATGTTGAAAAATTTTACTTTTTAAATCCTTTTGTAGGAGTGAAATAAAAAAAATATATAACCAGGATTAAGTGAATACTGTGTAAGATTGTTAGGGAGAAGCTGGAAATATGGAATCCTTCATGTAAGGAGTTTCTTATTATTATACCACTGTCCAGTTTCCCCAATGTACATAGCAGGATGGAAATAACTTCCGTACTTCCATTGCTTTTTTATTTTTATTAATTTTATTGAGAAATAGCAATGAGACAGTTTCAAAAAAAACAGGTTAGTAGGACAGTTACAATAATACATTGCATATTGTTGTCTTCGTAGTAGTTTATTCTCACATAAATAGAGCACACTAAGGAGAAGTGAGGAAGATGATGTCATTCTGGATTCAAGAGAGGATGATTTTCACAAAACTCTGCACCCAGTTGCAGTGATTGCTGCCATTTTAATACTCAGTGAGTGATACGCTCCCAAATATTTTAGAGCAGATTCACAAGTCCACACCTATTAAACATTTTTAATTATTTTATAACTTTTAAGGTATTTCCATGTGTCCCTCATTTTTATATTTTGTTTTTATGTGGGTACCAAGAGTTGAACTCAGGACCTTGCGCTTGCCAGGCAGGCACTGTGCAACTGAGCTATATCCCAGGCCAGAGTCCTTCATTTTTAAACTTGTAAGAACTTCATCAGATGTGTCTAATTATTAGTTAATTGCTAATGATAGAGAAGCCAAGAAAATGGGGCTAACCCAACCCTGTCTCACTTTAGTCCTATGTGCTATGGGGAGTGATTCAGGTCCAAATCATCAGAGCCAAGTACAGTGCATTTAATATTGGTGGGTTAAGGGTGGGTGTATGAGCCAGTCATGATTTTTTTTTTTAACTATACAGATTTTTTTTCCAAGACTGTTGGAAATCAAGCACATTGTCAGATCTGTGTGCTTCATGTTGAGAATGCACAAACTTGGAACTGGTGCAGATTAGCTGATGAGATAAGAGAAAGAAGGCTGCCCACCAGAGAGCCGAGCCAAGAAACAGAGAAACACTGAGCTCTGATGCAATCAACAGCAATGGCTGAAGCTTCTGATTTTCCTTTCAGCCATTTCTCTCTTCGATGATTGGTGAGAAAAGAGCTATCAGTTTCATTGGATAATCTAGATCAATAAAGATTTTGGTAAAGCAGGTATACGTGAATTTAAATTGGTATTGACTATGATGAATCTTTTAGCATAAAGTATTGAAATAAAAATCTCATGAGTTACAGCATAATTTGATTTTTTTTGGCAAGTACCACACAGTAAGAAAAATATAAGGAGCAAAATGATTGTGATGCTGCCATTGTTATGTCTTGAGCAGCACAAAAAGTGTCAGCCCTTTCACCATCAGATTAAATGTATTTGAACTTTAATTCTCTCTCTTAAAAAATGTCTTCCTTTCTTCATTAGAGTTCCATCAAATCCAAAGCGTTTGGCTGGCTTCCTGGCAAAGAAAGGAAATGAAAAGCGTACTCACTGCCCGAGGATCACCTGCTTTTCGATTATAGCTTTCTCTGCTGGCACATTTTGTTGGCAGTGTTAGGTGTTACAGTGACTGAAGGACTCTTTATAATTTCTGACCTGGAAACAGCTTTAGATGCGGGAGAAAAAGAGTGACCTTTATTCCTCAGCATGATGTTTAAATATTGTCACTGCATTCCAACATAGGTGTGAGTTTCCTAAATGCAAAAGCTCGGTGCTGTTGGCCCCCTGACACACGGCAATTCCATGGGACGAGCCCAAGGTGCCAGCATGACTGAATTGGGTGGAATCTGATCATAAGCCACAGCTTGTGCCCAGAGCTAAGCTTTTCCCAAAGAAACACAGAGAAAGATAGTGGTAGGAGATACACGCCAGGGCCTTTACGGCGCTAAGACGTCAGTTTCAGCACCCCTCTTCGTCCACTGACAGACAGCATTGGGGTTTTCTAGTGATAATGACATGGTGCTGTCAGTACCCCGATGAGAAAGCTAGTGCTGCTGCCAAGCAAAATACCCCCCATCTCCACAGCCCGGAAGATCACCATACATCCTTATATCTCTCCGGCAAAAATACTTTTCCAAGCCAATATATTTTAGGAATAATCCAACATTTTCTTGTACCATCAGAACAGGTTATATTTTCTATGAAGCATCTACTGCCTTTTCCATTACACTCCGCTTCGCACCAGCATTAACCTCAGCATC
>NDGN011209412.1:0-12360 GCA_002564285.1 Tympanoctomys barrerae
GCAGGGTAGCAAGGAGCTCTCCGCACACTCACCAGTCCTGGGCTGGAACTGGGTCTCCTTTGTTTCTTTCTTTTTGGCTACTTCAGCCTACCTTAAGGGCAGGTCAGGTAAAATTTGAGGACTTTTGTTTTGTTTTGTTTGCCTATAGATATTAATTTTAAAAAAAAGACATGATCCCAAGAAAGTGTAAAAGCGAACATATTAAAATGATAAATTTCAGTTATTATATAAATCATTATGTATATAATAAGGATAAATGAAGGTAGACACTAAAATATGTGTGCATATATATATATATATATATATGATATGTTGAGTATCAACATATTTTTGTCATAGTAAGGCATCATCTTTTTTTGCAGGAAATATTTTTCTTTTTTAAATATTTATTTATTTATTTGGTGTAAAGTCTTGCTATGCAGCTTGGAGTCATAGTGATCCTCCTGTCTCAGCCTCCCCAGCCTGGGGATTACAGGCTTGTGGCACCATATCTGTCTTCTGTAGCTGGCATGGGTGAGGTACCTGGGATCGAACCCAAGTACTTTGCCAGGTAGGCACTTACACCACCAAGCTATCTCCCCAGCACACACTTGTCTTATGCATGAAATAAATAAATGAGTCTGATGCTGACAAACTAAAAGTGAGCATGAGGCGAGGAAGAAAATGAATGGAAATATGTCCTGAACGTATATCGCTAAACTATAGTGACTTTATAATATATATTATTAGTAAAAGTAAAACAAAATATAAAAACACATATCGTCAAAATAATGACTGAAAAGTCTAGTATAGAAAATAAATATACATATGACATAGTCATTTATTAATTTTTATCATTATTGAGTGTTTTGTAGTTTACATCATTTTATATGTTATACTTTTATCCAACTAGTAGCACTAGTTGGGTTATTCTAGCACCAGTCATCACAAACATGTGAATAATATATTATGTCATGTCTATCAAATTAACAGTGTTACTAGGTATTAAGAAATTTTCATTTCTCAACTAAACTTATCGGCTCACAATATACATATATCTTATCCTACATATTATATATGCTATATATGGTTTACTATTTGGTAATATATATGCCACATGATTGCAGAATCAAGTAAATTGTCTGTGAAATTTAATGGACCTTGGTAGTGTTAGTGACATGTTTTCCAAAGATCTTTCTCATGAAGAGAGGAATTGACTTACCTCTTTCTCAAATCTCGGCTGAAGAGAACATGTGTCATTTTAATTACATGTCACAAATGTCCTGAAAATAAATTAGTGTCTGCCACTTAAGAGAATTTTTAAAAATGTATTTATTACAGGATCTACAGTGTTTCACTATACCCGTTGGACTCACAGTGATCCTCATGTTTTCAGCCTCCCAAGCACTGTGATTAAAGAAGCGTGCCACCTCACCCAGTCTGTCACCCTCTCAGCACACCCCAGGGCTGGTACCTGTACCGCTCGCTGGGGATTGAACCCGAGTCCCTGTGCTTTGCTGAAGCAGTCACTTTAGTCTCCTGCACTATCTGACTGGCCCTAAAAGAAAAAAATATTTTAAATTACAGAAGTAGCAGTAAATGTATTTAGAATAGCAAGCTGTTTTGGCCATCAGCATTCCAAACACTCATTGTAGAGTTCTCTGTAATTTAACCTGGTCTTTCATAAGTAGGTGGGCATGAAGGAACAAACTGGAACATCTAATAATAACGCAGCCTATGAACTCCACATTATCCAGAAAATATTAGCGTGCTTCTTTCTATATGAATTATTAGAGAGAAAATAATAGCACTGGGGCAACCTTTTTGCAAAACCTGTGGGCATAGTTTTATTGCTAATGTAATAGTCACATGTGAGAACTGCAAGAAAAGGTTCAGATGAGGACTGTTTTTTCAGCACGTGGCAAATGCCAATTCATAATGCATTGCAAATAGAGCAGCATTATTACAATTTCATTTGATTTTTCCCCTACTACTGCTTTGAAAACTGTATTTTCTATGTTAAGGTCCCATGTTAATGACCAAAGCACACTTCATGAACTGAAATGATTTAAACTCAGGTTTCAGAGGAATTTTTCCCAAAATCTTCCCCTGGGATTAAATTTTCCTGACTCAAGATATTTCTATTCAAAGTTGAAAACCACTCTTAGTGGTAATAGCTATGTAAACACTATTATATTTCGGTTGATTGAATCTGCATAAATTATTTTTCATTAAATGGTAAAATATAATTCTGAAAGGAAAAAATTCTTTTTAATTGTTTTCCTAAATATATGCCCCAGGGCATCAACATTTAGCATTTCACTAAGTATGGGTTTGAGAAAGCTTTTCAATTCTGCCAAATTACTACTTGCTTATGTTATTCATTGAAAATGAAGAAAATATACAGAGAAAATGGTGCTTTATGATGACCATTTATTAAATATATTCTCCTTCTAGCTAAAACCTGACTTTTATGAATATTCACTCAAATTCTGTTTAAAAACAAGGAACTAGAAAAACAAGCAGACTCAAGCTTAGAGCATTTTCCAATTTTTTGAGAGCTTCCAGTCCTCAACTTCCTCCATAAAATACTGACAGTCTTCTGAATGATGATGAACATTTAATCATATATTTATTTGCCTTTTGCACTTCTTCATCTGAGAAGTGTGTACTCATTTTAGGTGCCCATTTTTTGGAATGTGTAAATACATTCAATTAAAAATAATGTTTATAATCATGAACTCTTTGCTCAGGTCCCCAAGTGGGGGATGGAAAAGAAATTATTTTCCTGCAAAAAAAAAGTGATATGTGAAGGGCAGATACTCTCTAATCAGCACAGGTACGTCAAATGCTTACACATAAACATTTACGTTACATCAAACAATGCAGTGCAGCAGAGAAGGAATGAACCATTATTCCTTGAAATGAGTAAGATTTATGTTCATGGAGAAATATCTAGGGCAAAATCTAAGTCAATCTGATTACTCCAGAATATTCCAGTTCAGGAGATTCCTTATGGTGAACACACACACACACGCCCCACACACATACACTAGAAAACTAGGGAACAGCATTAGAGTGACATTTTACTTTCAGTATATTCTGTTAAAAACATGGAGTTATTTAGTGCTACATCAATTTTATAAACTCCTTCTACTTTTACAATGGTGCATAAATTCCCTGTTGAATGATGGATTGATCTTCCTTCAGCTTACAAAATGACTCCAAAATGGACTTGATTTCTTCAACCTTTCTACTTAAAATGCTACTAAAAATTGCATGACCAGGTCAGAATATACTTTTCCTTGGGTATGTATAATTTGTATCCAATACTTTGTGTTTCTTAATTGAGAAAAATTGTCAGTGACTGACCTGAGTGCGTCTACTAAGAAAAACTCAAATTGGGATTCAAGTGACTGTTTTGTAAATGTCCTTCAGAAATTAAAGCAGCAAATCTCTTGAAGTATCAATGTGGTATAAACACTTCTACATTTTAAAGTCAACAATGAAGACTGAAAAATTATATGCTATATAAAATAAAAAGCCCACTTACATGCCATGTTATTGATGTTATTATATTCTATGAATACATTTAATTGCTATTACTTTAATAAAGATATGTTATGTAAAATTTCTAAATCATTCTATTATTTTCAATGTCAGATCTTTTTCCTAATTTATTCATTTATCCTGAAAGTGTAATAGAATTCACTTTTCATAGAACTTGTCTTATTTTTGAGTGAAAAGTCACAGCATTTATGGAGTGCATTAGGGAAAATATATGTGCAGATTTCTTGTTTTGCCATTCAGATTTCAAATGACTTGAATGAAAATATTTGTCTATTTTAGAGTAGCATAATTATGAACTAAATATAATCATCTACTTCCAAATAAAAGCAAATTTTCAGGAAAAGTGTCTTTCATTTCATGTAACAAATTGTTGCAAGCAGAATTTTTTTCTGTTTGTAAGTTTAATACACAATTATCTGAATCAATTTTTTCCCATAAGATAAGGAATTCTTTTGTATGTTGTTATATTGATTTATTAAATAATATTATATATTTTATGAGGTAGAATATGTTTGCTAGTTCATGGGAAATAACTTAGCACTAGAAAAAAATGAAACATCAATTATTGAGAAACTTCCTAATTCTAGATAATGAGTATTAGGCATATGTCATAAGTATTTTCTGTATAATTCACCTTTAAATGCTATGTTTTCTTTTTTGCAAGTATATCAGAAAAGTTAAGAAGCTGTGCAATTAATATGTGGAAATAGTAAATCCAAACTGCAGCGTATGTTATTCATTATATCATCAGAATAAAAATAGAACCACACAATCCATGAAAATGATTTCTTTCCATGGGAAGGATCTGACTTTGATTATCAGGAAAACGGAGTTCACCTATTAGATGTTGAGCAGTTGAAACTTCAGAAGGACACGCTGAAGACTAACGAGACTGTTTACTTGTGCAGCATTCCTGTGAGGAGCATGGTGCAGAAAGATGTAGCTCATCTCTAATTTTTTCTTTCTTGTGCCACCTTGATTTTGAAAACATACTGATGTTGCAATACTCAGAATTAAAAAAAATAAAATAAAAAGGAGATAAAACTCTAAAGTGAATTAAAAAGGAAAAAATGTAGACAAACAGTATATGAAAATTATAGTATCTGTGTGGAGTTACTGGACAGGAAAAACAGTCAATGAGTATTTTGAAGATAATATTTTAACAATATGATCTCGGATAAAAAAAATAAAAACAATCCATAGTTACTATACTTACTATTTTTTTTATTTTTAATGCCCTTTATTTTTAGACAACTTTCACAGCATGCGTTTTTTCCCCTAAGAAACAACGCCTGCACCCCAAATAAATCACTGTCAAAATAAGGGAAGCATTCAGGATGAAATTAGTCCCATTTGTCTAAAGTGCTGCTTTTGTGTGGATGACGAGCAGCAGCCTGTTAGGACAAGGGACAGATCCAAGGTGGCCACTCAGCCCACTAACATTTGCCTCTTTCTGAATAGACCTTGACGAAAATCAAGAATGGGATCCCACTGTCCTCACGGTAGTCCAGAAGAGCAGCTTTGTTATCGGGATTCATGTTTGTACCAAATTGGAAATTTTAATTTTCGAAATTAGCAAGGATGTGCTTGATTCATTGGGCAACCCTGTCATAATTGGCTTTACTCCTTCTGCTCTTTGTCTTTTAAGTTTGCCTTTGATTGCTTGCACATCATCATTTACTTGTAGGCCTGTTTGGTGAGGTTGGTTTTCTGCAAATGATGGTTGATGGCAATGTCAACAGTGTGACTTCTCCAGCCTTTGCCTTTAAGCCTTCAGGGAAGGAATGCATTTATTTCCATCAACGAGGGAGTCATCAGTGTTCCCCTCTGTGGTACTGAGCACCTTGCCTCCATCTTGTCTCCAGGAATAATTCTTCTGGAATCTCCTGGATCTCATAAACGTTGGACAGTATCTCATCCTGGTTGAAGAAATCCGGATATGATCGCTGAAGGAAAAACAGTAACTGTCATGCTCTTTTAGCAGCAGCAGGAGCCAAAAGCAAGCAGGTGCGGCCCAAGCTACACTAGGGGAGCAAGGAGAGAGCGGAAAAGGCCCTGTGCTCATTTTAAACAGAGGCGTAGTTTAGCAATTCTGAAACTTTTACATTGAATTTGTATACGAAACAAAATGATATGCTGTGGGAAATGAGAAATTGTTTTGTTGCTATCAGAAAAGGGAGTTACAGCACATAAGGAGAAATGATGGAATAAATCATGCGTTGAATTATAATAAGAATTTTCATTAAGACTTCCTAGGATATATATGGTTAGAATATAGAAATTGAGGCAGATTTACTGACCGGTGTGTGTTTGTCTGTTTGAGTGAGAGTGATTTTCTCCTTGAAATGGTGTAGAAGCAGTAAAGATTGAGAAGCAATAAACACGTAGAATGCAGATCGATTGATACTTTTTGAAAGTGTTAAGAACTATAAGCAATTTAAACTGGAGACATCTGGGGCAATTTGAGACTCAAAATAAATAATAACAATAAAGATTAGAATGTAGTTCATAACATAATTTATGGCTGCACACTGAAAAACAAGAGAGGAAAAGGCAGGAAGGGATAAGATATTTTCTTCACAATGACCAACTACTATGTGGAAAAAGGGAGAGAGATTTGACAAATAAGCTGCCAAGTGAATTAATGGCAATTGAATCAGTTATCATTCATTAGTATGTGCAAAAACAGGAAATGGAAATATGATAACAAGTTATTTACATAATTCAATATTTTGAGGCAAGGTCTCGCCCTGTAATACAAGGTGGCCTTAAACTCACTTGCATAGCCCAGGCCAGCCTTAAACTCATGGCAGTTATCCCACCTCAGCCTTCCAAGTTTGGAATGACAGGCGTGCACCACCAGGCCCATTTGCCATTTGTAGCTTTAAATGTTAAAGTAGGGACTATAGTTGAGAAACCTGAGCAATAAAAATTTTGCTAAATAGTAAAGTGTATGTTCTTACTATTTCCTGCACTAATGTTTTATTCCTACTGATCTGAACCACCAAAGTGGATACAGAATCACTTCTGTCCTACCCCTCTATCAGATGTGCATCAGCTAGCTTTTGTCATGAAGAAGCACTGGATAAGCCTGCGCTCTGAGAATTTCACATAAGAGAACCACACAGAATTTTAAAGTGCCAATACCAGAAGTATGAAGAAAGTTTCAGAAACTGTTCCAGGCAAAAGAAAATTAATCACGTCCAACAAATAAATATGAAACCTGGTCAGAGATGTCATATTTCTAAAATTATTAGTTTGAAAATTGGCAAAATTTGAACATGAATATTGAATTCAATCTTTCTTAAAGCTAATGTTCCTTTTTTATATATTTAGTACAGGGTCTATAGGGTCTCACTATAGAGAACGGACTTGTAGCAATCCTCCTGTTTTCAGCCTCCCAAGTGCTGGGCTAATAGGCACACACCCCACGCCCAGTCTCCATCACTATCTCAACACACCCCAGGGTCAGGGCCGGCACAGCACTATGGGGATCAAACCCTGGCTCCTGCATCTGCCTAAGCAGGCACTTTAATCCATTGAACTATCTGGCCAGCTCTTAAATTTCTTGATTTTCCTAATACTATTGTAGCTATGTAAAAAATAGGATTTCCTTATTTTGAGGAAATATGCACTTAAATATAAGGCAAAGGGTCATTTTGCCTGCCATGTACTATTAAGTAAAAGAGGTGATAGCATGAATGCAGGAAGGATGTATGAAAAGATTGCATATAAAAACATAAAGCATATGGAATGACACCTCCATAATCAGAAAAGCTGTGTGACTAAATGTATGGAATTTTTGCCATAGTTCTTAAAATTTTCTGTAAGTTTGTATTACTGTTAATGCAGTATTTAATTTTATGTGAAACTTTCATTGGGTTAAAGGATGCCCACAAAGCTGATGGGACAGTATTTTTTGCCATGTTGGTGAAGCATTTCCAGGTAATAATTAAATGTGAAATGATCAATCTTTGCATTTGTGGATAACTGTTCTGTTGAAACCACAATTAAAGCAATAAAGGAGAGGAAGGAGGAGTTCAGACATCTCGTGAGCAAGGCCTGCCATGTTTTCTTGTCCATGGACACCCAAGCTCTGGCTCTCGAGCATGAAGGTTTTGGCAAGTATAGCCACAGTACCGGGTTCTCTGATCTTCAGATGTAGATTGAACTACAATTCTGTGCTCCCAGTGTCCAGCTTGAAGTTTGATATCTTGACCATCATTAAATAATTCAAGTCCTATAACAAATTTTTTGATATGTCTGAATTGCATCTATTGGATTTTCCAATAAAAAATTCTGACTTAATAATATATTATATATATATGCTGTATATATTTACAATATGTATTATACAACATATATATTACACAAAACATTTTGTAATTCAATAAAACATTGCATCAACATAAACTTTCTTGTAACAAAATTCCTATTAGTTATGATCCTCAATGTAAATTCCAAAATGATTCCAGATTATTATAGCAAAATTTACAATATTATCTTTTCATAGTAGTAAAATATATTAGGTACATGCTGCGCCTGAATATCACCAAATAAAATGTTTGATGTTAGATTGTTAAGTATTTAAGTTTGTCCTAAAACTAATACTATTTATTACAACTTGTTTTTCTTTTCTTTTTCAAACCATGTAGTATTGGAACAGTCCATGCAAATTAGCAAAAAAATGAAAAGCAGATCATATAGTATGTATTTTTTTTCAAAATAAATTCTCCTTTCACATAGCAGCTCTATTTTTCACTCTCAATATACTTTTGAAGCACTTGAATGTTTGTCTGCAGTACTACATTCTGAAATTCTACATGGATATTTTTAGATTTGATTCATGAATTAAGTTTTTAAAATGCCTAGATGATGACACTCCTTATTTTTAAGTTTTTGCTCAGATTAGGTTGATTTTATGTGAAATTATCTTGTGGACATTAATTGGCAATCTTGAAGGATGAAAGTATCTAGACAGCTTCTATGCCTTGTGGGAGAAAATGAGATTGGTGAAACATCAACCATGTAAAAACTGATACAATTGTACAGTCCTGAATTTTCTGGTAAAGAATTAATTAAAATAATGGAGAACAAATGAATAAACATCATTCCCTAATGTTCCCTTGTGAGTCTATGTCTTTATTCTTGCTTGTTTACTTAAATTAGAGACATTTAAAGCTCCAAATTGACTTTTTTTTTTTTTTTGGTGTGGTACCATGGATTGAACTCAGGACTTTACACTTGCCTGTAAATAATTTTTATTGAGAGTCTGGATAACAAAACATTTGTAAGAGATGCAACTGAGAAAATACAAAAATTCAACATGTGAAATGAAGTAGAAAATAAACTTACAGAAACTATTTTCTCTATTATTAGGGTTAAAAATATATACATGATTGCCAAAAGCTATCCACTTCTTTCATGCTTCATTTGTATTGGCCTCAGAGATTAAAATAATATATATATATATATTGGAACCAAGGATTGAACTCAGGCCCTTGCACTTGTGAGAGAAATGCTTATTCCACTGAGCCATCTCCCCAGCCACAAAATAAAATTATTTTGCATTACATATTTGTTCTAAAGCTCAGCACTTTTAAAATCTCTTTAGAATAACCCAAAAGTACCTGAAAATAGCCAGTGAATTGAAAAATAGGAGAAATCTCTAAAGAATTAGTGGTATCTAAGAGAAGAAAATGGAGATAGGAACCTAGAGAAGTAACAGATTAAAAGTACAAAATATCGAAGGCAAGTCAGTTTTGCACTGGTAAGTTTACCTTCCCGTAATGTTTTTGGACCAGCTCCATTTTCCATAAGACAAATACCTTTTGAAACATTAAATAATTTCCTTAATTTTAGCCCCTTGCTTCATTAGCCAAAATAAAAAGTTGATTCGAAATTTATATCAATAACTCGGCTTAAGTAATAAACTTTTAACATTGTACATTGCTAGCAGGGTAGGGTACAATGGCTTCCTAATGAGATTTGGTTGCTAGTGCCTATCCATTTGATCTGAAAAAGCTAGAAACTGATCCTTATTAGAATTTTAGTCAATGCCCTGAGTCAGTTAAGCAGGAGTTTATTAGAGAAACAGAACCAATAATCCCAGTGTGTGTGTGTGTGTGTGTGTGTGTGTGTGTGTGTGCGTGCATGTGTGGTGATACAAAGAGATTTTTTTTTTTAAGAATTAGAAAATTAGCTCATGTGATTGGGTCAACCTTATTGTTTGGGAAAGGAGACAAGATTTCTAGTTAAACTACATTAGAATTTTGTGGTAGAATTTTTCTTACATAGGAATCTTCATTACTTGCTATCATGGCCTTCAACTGAATAGATGAACTCACCAATAGTATCATGACTTATTTAAAGTCAATTCATTGAAATATCCATAATAACTAAATAATATCTTCCAAGCAACATAGTCTAGTGTTTTTTTCAAATAAAATACTGTACCTTAGACAAACTGACATACAAAATTTAATTTACAACAGTAGTCTGCAGTGTTTTCAGCAACTTCATCTTCCTGACCAAACTCTTACTCAGGCTTTCTTTCATGGTTAGAACTTAAACTTTGAGACTCAGATAACCAGTAAAATAGTCTCTAACATTTTAGGACCACATCAGTAGGATATCCATAGCCCCACTAAAGTATACACCAGAAAAGTCAAGGCTACCAAAAGAATTTTCTGCAAATGAGGTCTCTGTCTCAGCCTCATTGGGAGGGGAAGAAGCCTACACTCCATAAGGGTAAGTCACAATGCATAGAAGGGTTTCACTGGGATCAACATTTCCTCCCCATTTTTTTCTACTTTATTGACCTCCCTGAGAGGCCACTCCCATAAATCCTGGACCCTTCCATGCCCTTATTCTTAAAATGCCCAGCCTTAGCAGTAATCATAGAAGTTGATTCCAGGTCACAATATTCTCTATTGCAAGAGTATATTTTTTATATAAGATGTAGCCTTACAAACTTAGCAAGTACCCAGTTTTATTTTTTTAATGTGACACTATTGTCCTTTACACTATAAGAAATACTGAAAAAATTGTTAAATAATTTATATAAGGAAGTCTGGGCTTCATGTTTAGCCAGGTAAAATTGAGTACTAGAGGATATTTCCCTAAAAGAGAAAAGCTTGCTGATAGTCCTTGAATTGAGAAATATGAGAGAAAAAGGAGCAGTAAAAAGAAAAGAATATATATGTATTTGTCTAGAGAAAAAAATGACAAATGGGTTAGATCTTGCATCGCTGAAATCACCATTTGTCTCCCTGATTATGTGGCTAGCCACTATCTCTTGGGCTGGTGCTGTTCCAGAGTCCTTTTAATTAATCCAAGGATACCTTCCATTTTTTAAAATATTATCCTTCCACATACTAATAATTCTGCCTAGACTTTTTTATTCATAACAATAAATAATGTGATGTTTTATTCCCCTTCCTTTCTTAGAATATCATTTCATTTAATCTCTTATATGTTAACTTATATGGCTTGAGATAAACAAGATCATTTATATTCTCTCACACAATGAAATTCTACTTTTTCTGCTGGTCAGAAGCACCATTCAAACAAAACTTCATCCACACATTCAATAGAGAAGGCTGTGTTTCATTCAAACTACTGGTTTATCTACTCTGAAGCCCAGAACACAGTATTATCTGCCTCCCCTGTTTGCTTCTATCTGTCTTGATATGAAACATTGCTCAAAATTCACTCAGCTTTTTACAATTTAAATGAAGCTGGTATTCAGCAGACTAAAGTGCCTGCTTCAGCAGAGCACAGCGGCCCAGGTTTAATCAAACAGAACATTGTCTTGTCTCCTTTCTAGTCACAGTAAACATATTTGTTTGTTGAGAAGTGTGAAGAGTAAAAGGCTTAAAAATTCTGGAAGACAGGAAACCTAAGTACTGAGCTAAACAAACTACTATTGTTTTAAACTGTAATGTTTATATCAACTTTATTTTCAGAGGCTATATTGAAATCCTACATATCATTATATATTTACAATCAACAGGAATTGAAATAGCAGAATAATTTCAACATCAATTTTTTGAAATAAAGGAACACATGAAAAATGTAAGATCTGTTTAATGTGCTTTCTCTAGAGCAGACCAGATAGCTCAGGGACCAGAGTTCAATTCCCTGCATGTAGTGCCGGCCCCACCCCTGGGGGGCAAATGAAACTGGGTGTGGTGGTGCATATCTGCAATCCCAGCACTTGGAAAGCTAAAAACAGGAGGTTCACTATGAGGCCAATCTGTGTAGAAGGACCTTATATACCCTGTACTAAATACATTTTTTAAAAACAAATCTGTTTTCTCACTACAAAATAGGATAGAAAGCTCTTAAATGCATACTTCAAAAGATCCTTCAAAACTAATTAATTCATTTATATATAACAACAGTTAATTCTCAAATAACTTCATTTTAAGTATCTTTTAATACAGTATTTTAATTATCAGAAAAATCCATTTGGCTGGAGTTAGTCATGAACATAAGTACCAAAATAAAAGAAATCCTACATCATATCATTTTGAGGTGGTGTGATGTACACAACTGGATTTTGTTATAAAACTTTTGCATTTGTTCAGTTAAATTTAGTTTTCCTGCACTGGTTTTAAAAAAATCTATTGTTCTTAGGAAAAGATTAATCAGGGGAAATAATCAGACTTAAGTTTTGTGCTTGTTAAATAATCATAAAGCGAAAAAAAGAGCAGCCTCTGTCTATGCTAATGTTTCCAATAACTAAGCATATATATATATATATATATATATATGTGTGTGTGTGTGTGTGTGTGTGTGTGTGTGTGT
>NDGN011209453.1:0-13216 GCA_002564285.1 Tympanoctomys barrerae
AAAAAAAAAAAAAAAAAAAAAAAATCACCCATCTGTGATTTTTTTGGTTGCCTTACTTGTTGTGTTCCATAAGTCTCTTTCAGTTGAGAATACTAATTTTTTGTCATCGTGAATCTTTGGAGGAATCCAGGCTAAGTTTCATGGAGAACCTTCTCCCAGAAACACCATCTTCAGTTGTTTCCTCTGCGCCACACTCCCCGTCTTCCCCTCTGCTAACAGTTGTCTTCAGGCCCCTTTGCTGACCTCAGCTTCTGAAATTCCCGGCTGTTTCTTTTCTAAGGGTGCAGGCCAGGGGACTGTCTTCCTTCCTGTGGCCCTAAAATTCATCTGCATATGAAGTCCTCCCAAATGTGTCTCCGTGGTAGTGACCCCAAATTACAGATGCATGTAACCAGTTACTACTCAGTAAACCCAGTGAGTCTGTTGGGAGACAGCTTGCTCCCCGCCTAACCAGCATGCCTCTTCCTAGCATGTCCCTCAGGCCACAGTGTGTTTTTTTAGTCTTGATATGAAACCATTGCTTTATCAGTGACCACTACTTTATAGTTATTTAAAAAACTAGAGGGCTGGGAAGATACATCTAGGCACATGCCTGGCAAGGACCGAGGTTTGATCTCTGGTACCTCATGCTGTGCTGGCCACGGAAACCAGGCACACCTGCAATCCCAGCTCTGGTGAGGCTGAGACGGGAAGGTCACCCAAGTCCAAGCTATGTAGCAAGACCCTGTACCAAGTAAATAAATAAAATTAGAAGAAACCAGACACTTAGCCCAGCTCTACTGCCAGCCTTCCCAGATAGAAGTCAGAATCCGAGCCCGAGCTCTGCTGGTGCCCCTCAGGAAACTCTCCACACGCCCCGTTGCTTCTCTGACCTTGTCTTCCACCTTTGGGTCCCTGGAGCCCCTCTCAGGCCTGTTGTTTGTTTGTTGACTGTTTGAGTGGGCGGTTTTGTGAGACAGAGTATCAGCGGCGTGTAGCCCCAGCTGTTGTCCTACCTCTGTTCCCTGGCCCTGCGGTTGCAAGTGTGCACCTCCCTGCTCAGCGCCTGCTGCTCCTTCATGAACTTGCCTGCCCCCCCCATTTTGCCTCAGGGCCTGTTCACTTCTGCCCCCTCTGCCTGGATGTTCCTGCGCAGATAATCTGTGGGGCTCACGTCTTCGCCTCCATCAGGTTTTCACCTCCATCAGGTTTCTTCTGGCGTTTGTTGGGAAGCGGGCCTTTTCTCATCCCTGTGTCTGCTCACCCCTCCTACACATTTACATTGATTTCTTTTTTTTAAAGTAGCATTTAAGTATTTCCTGATATGTATCTATTGTCTACCTTTGTTACTAGACTAAGTTTCCTGTCTTGTTGAAGGCTCTACCTCCAGTGCTTGATCTGTGGTTGGCATGCAAGAAGTGTTTGTTGCATGAATTTTTGTGTTTATAAATAACAGTTCTGAGAAATGAACAAAATGCTTTCAGCTAGGTCTTTACAATTGAAGTTGAGCTAGGTTTTTTGGCTCAGTGGCACTGGAAAACAATGTAAAACTAGGAAAAGAATCCCCCCCACTCCTAATAAAAACTGTCCTTCCGAATTCATTATTGGAAAGCTTTTGAATGTTTTAGTTTTTCCTAATAAAAGCAACTTCACTTAGTGATTAGTTGAGTATGCCTTTAATATTTCAGAGTACTCAACACCTTTCATTGTAACAGGTTAATTCACAGAAAAAAAGAGGTTCATTTAAAAGAAGCATTGATTTTTTTTAAGGGAAATATTGCTTTAATACTACGAAAGTTATTTTTAGGTTATCTTTATGTTCCCATGGTCTGTGTGGAATGAAAAGGTGACACCCAGTTTTTAAAGGTTAATGTCAGGAATGCTAGCCTGCCACAGTGCGGCAAAGCCCAGACCTAAGCCCTGATGGCCAGTGCTCTACCGCGGAAGTTTGGGGTGCTCTTCCTGAACTCGCTTACCATAATTTTATGTTTAGGTAGGTGTCAGTCTTTTCCAACTATTCAGCATCATAGCATTTTCATTTCGTACTCTGAATAGTGTGCTTCCGCTTCATCTCTCTAGAAGGCCATCCCACAGGGGATGCCTCAGGGTCTGTCTGGGGTACTCACCTCTTTTGGAAGCAAACGTTTGGAAACCAGCAGTAGCAGCATGTCTTGTTACTGTCACTCTGTCTGTGCCTCAGAGTTCCTGATAACTGCATGGTCATCTGTCTGTGACACTAACCACACAAGTTCAGGGTCTCCAGAGGCATGTTGAAGTAGGTATTCAAAGAACTACTGAACTTTACTGTTTATACTTAATTTGAAATAGCTATTTTCAAACATTTCTCAAAACAAGTCTTACGGTGGAAAGCAGTCCTGCGCTGGCCACGGAGAACAAAGATGTCGGCATCTTTCCCCTGAGCGCCCTTCTGAGGACCCCAGGGCTCTGGTGAGGGCAGCGGAAAAGCTGCTGTGCTGAAGCAGAGAGCTTAGTGGGGCTCTGATTGGAGGGGGGCAGGGGGAAGCTGCAGACTGGGAGAGAGTAGAGTCCACCGAAGAACATAAGCATCAGGAGGAGGAAAACTGGTATGGTTAGTGTGTGTGTATATATTTATACACACTTTAATACTGCATCTATTGAGGCGTCATGAGGCTGATACGGTCCCCTTTGGCCTGCACAGTCACATGTGCTGCCCAAGTGGTGGCCCTCAACTTCCTGACACATGTCACTATGGCAATCTGCTGAAATGTGTGTGCATGATTTTGGTGGATTCCGTATTTGTAATCCACATAGTCATCAAACAGCTTGTATCTACAATGTGTAAAGAGCTTTCAAAACTCAACAGTAAAAATCTAATTCAAAACTGGACCCAAGAAATGAACAGAAGGCAGAAAGCCCAGGAAAAGGGCGCTGAGTGTAAGCCCATTAGGGAGGTGCCAGTTAGAACCCCAGGGAGACACCCACGCATCTATAGGAATGACTAAACTAGGATGGTGAGTACGAATGACGAACATCGAGCAAGGAAACTGGAGCACGTGTTTGCTGCTGGTGCAAGTGTAAATTGCACAGATATTCTTGGAAGGAATGCAACAGTTTCTTAGAAAACTAGGCTTGCACTTAGCTGCAACACAGCAGTTGCACTCTTAATTTATGCCAGAGAAATGAGAGCTTCAGTCTGTGGGATGATCCTGAGTCAGTGAGGAGTGCCTCCCGCACTTATATCAGCGTCTGGCGTGCTGCGTGTCATTTACCTGACTTTGTGGTCCAGCGCCTACCATTAGCACGGTGGCAAGGAACCTTTCAGAGCTGTGCTTCGGTGATGGCAAGCGGCCAGCTGTACACACACTGCCACAGCTTCCACTCTACCGCACCGAGAATAGGGACTTCAGGAACACTCCTTGCTGTCTTTCTAACATAAGAATCACGCCTGGCAGTATTTGTTGGTTGGTCATATGTGTGTGTGTGTGTGTGTGTGTGTGTGTGTTGGATGGGTGGAGGGGTTGGCTCAGGCTGCCTTGAGGGCGCATCTGGTAAGGCAAGTGGTGCTGGGGATCGAACCACGGTCTCCTGTGCCTGATAGGGTTTGCCCAAGCAGGCACTTAAACAACTGAGCTAACCCGCAGGCCCCAAATAAATTCCATGTTAGTGGAAAGCTTATAAAGATTCCGTTTTTTCTTCAAGTAGCTACCAGCAAAAGAATTCAGCATTGAGTAGCAGAGACTGTGAACTTTGGCAACCCTCTTGCTCTTAAAAGGTTTCAGATTCTTCAGTTGTATATTGCTGGGAGAAGGCAGAGGTAATTTCAGCGTTCTTTACAGTGACTTAGATCGCTTCCTTAGCTTCTTTATTCTCTGACCAGTTGCCATAGAGGCCCACTCTGAGCCAAACTTAGGAGCTTTTGGCACGGCATTAGCAAATGCAGTCAGACTGCTTTGCAGCCCTTTGACAGCAAGCTTTCTGCACTTGTGTCGCTGTGTTCCCTTTCCCTCTGCCCACGAACACCACGACCCGCGCGGTGTGCAGCAGGGGACTGCACCACATCTGCTCTTCAGGTGCGGTCTGCAGGGGCCGTACAGTGTGCTCTTTCCTCAGGTACTTCTTACTTTCAGTGACTTTTTCTTAACCTTCCAGAATCTTTTGAACTTTGTTGTTTTCCATCACAGTAAGTGTGTAATAAGAGCTTGAGATTACTCAACTTTGTGATAGTGCTTCTTGTGAGAACTTACATATTGGCTTGGTTTTAGAAAAGAAACCAAACGAGTATTGTTCACTAGAAAATTTGTGTGTGTGTGTGCACGCGCATTCATATGTATGTATATATTTAAAGTGTATATATATATATGCATATATAAAACGTATTTTTTCTTAGATATTTGTCCTATCAAACATATTTGTAGTCATATTTAAGAAGGGTAGTTTGGGGCTGGGGAAATAACTTAGAGGCAGAAACGCCTACCCGGCAAGCACAAGGTCCCGAGTTCAGTCCCTGGAACCCTGGGCATAGTGTGCCAACCCGGAGCCCTGGGCATACCATGCAGGCCCTAGAACCAGGCATGGTGGCACACGCCTATGATCCCAGCACTCCTGAGGTTGAGACAAGAGGATAACTATGAGTTCCGAGATCAGCCAATGAGCACAAGCCTAGCCCAAAGTACATAGTGAGATCCTGTCTCAAAAAAAAGAATGGCAGTTTAAATGTAAAGTTTGTTGTGGTTGGAAAGAGTCTATGTCAGTGGTTAAGCATAATTGGGTTCTGTTGGTCTCTAGATTTGGTGGTGATGTGTCACATTTGTTTTCAATATACCTATTGGTAAAATATGCTGTTCTGTATCTATAAATATACTGTTTTCATTTTCTCTTTGGTTTATAAGGGAAAGTTTATATTAATTAAAGGTACTCATATAAATATTTTTAGTGAATTATAATTGTTAATAGGAAGAATAATAGTTGAATAACAGTAATTTGCCTTTAAAGGATAAATTGTTATCACTGGCATCTTTGTTAAGTTCTTTTACTTTTCAGTGTTGAGATTTTCCAAGTGGCCAGCCAGCTCTTTTCTATACTTAGGTGTTACAAAAAAATGTAGCAGAAATCTGTTCAAGGATTTTTCATGTTGAACTATGATTTGATTTCTATTATTTCAATGTGTTATTTGGGGACTTTGATGACGTTACAGATTCTCAAGGCCACTTTTTCCTACGACTGTGAGTCTTCATAGAGTGTTTCTGATTTCTTTTTAAACCCAGGTGACTGTGGAGATCATGTTGTCATAATGAACACACGACACATTGCGTTTTCTGGAAACAAATGGGAGCAGAAAGTGTACTCCTCCCACACCGGGTAAGACAGTGGCTCAATGAAGGAAGACATCAGTGTGGATCATTTTGGTAATGCTGCTGCTCTTATTTAAAGGGACAAGTGGAGCTTCCAAAATAGGCCAGCCAGATAGCTCAGTGGACTGAAGCGCCTGCTTAGGCAGAGTGCAGTTGCTGGGGTTCGATACCAAGCACCACAAGCTGTGCTGGCCCTCCCCCCATGGCATGCTGAGATGCTGATTAAGACTGGGCGTGGTGGCGCTCTTGCCTATAATCCCAACTCTTGGGAGGCTGAAAACAGACATTACAAGTCCAATCTGTGTAGTGAGACCCTGTAGACCCTGTACTGAATACAGAAAAAAATAAATAAAATGAAGGCATCTAAGAAAGTACGATTTTACTCATGTATAATTTATTCAGCCAAAACAAATACGATACCATGTCAAATCCTAGATATTGCCTCACGGTATTTATGTATCTCGTAACTATACTATTGCTCTGATCAGAATTATTCTCCTGGTTCAGTTAGCCCTCCTTCTGTAATTCGTTTCTTGCTGTTTACGGGCCATGCTAAATTCCTGACGTGTCACCAGGGCCTAGAATGGCCAGCCTTCCTGGCCCAGGCTAGTTTGTCAGGACCTCACACGTGAATGCCCCCTCTGGCTGGCTTCTCGTGTTGGGGCCAAGTTGTCCCCGTTGAGGCAAGCAGGCCAAGCACGCTCTCGTTCTCCTGTGTCCCTTCCTCAGGAGTGCTTTGGTTGTGTTTTCACACAACTATAAGACCTTAACTTTGCTTTATATTAAATCTTATCTCCACTCCTTCCAGATGTATTCTTACACATTAGGTGAAGATAGATAAATGTAAATAAATGTATCTTCTATATCAAATACATCTATAGCCCTCTCCACCCTTTGTATTTTTTGTTCTTCGACAGTCTTGCTAAGCTGTGAACCTGGGCTTGAACTTGGGTTCCTCCTGCCTCAGCCTCCCCAGGTGCTAGGATTACAGGCATGCATCACCATGCTTAGCTCTGAAAACTTTTTTGTAAATGCTGGTTTTGTTCACTGTGTAGTAGTGTGTTGGGGGTGGGGGAGAATATGAGAATTAAGTCACGACTCACCACACTTTTTGTTGCTCTCCTTTTTGAAATGAAAATTTTGACTTTTACAAAAAACTAGAAAATATCTTTAATGATTAACTTTTTGACTACATGAGGTTATGTAAGATAAATCTGGAAGTGTAGTGGAATCGAAGGAGTGATCATTTATAGGCCTGATGACAGGTGTTTCTTGATGGGCATCAATTTTATTTTCGTTCTGATGAGGCCTCCGTTTTTTCCACATTACCTTCTGTGAACTATTAATGTGATCTATTAATGTTAATCTAGTATTATGGGTTTTTTTAAAAACCTTTTTTTAGTTACTTTTTAAAATTTTTTTAATGTATGTGGTACAGGGCCTCACTACACAGCTCGTAGTGATCCTCCTGTTTTCAGCTTCCCTAGCACTGGGATTACAGGTGTGCACCACGTGCCCAGTCTCAGTGGTAGGCTCAGTGTGCCTGGGGGCGGGGCCGGCACACCGTGTGGTGCTGGGGATGGAACTCCAATCCCGGTGCTTGCCCAAGCAGGCACTTAGTCCAGTCCGCTGAGCTATCTTGCCAGCCCTTTAAGACCTTTTTATAATAGAGCTTCTCTAGGATTTTCTTCACTATTATTTTTATATGATTAAATAGACTTTCACTTTTAATTACGTAGGGATCGGTTCTGTGCATTGGACTCTTACATCTAACTCTCCCAAATATTTTGGCCTGAGTTCCAGTAGAGCTCCCTACTAGTGGTCCCTTTGTATTTGTGCATCCCCAGTACCCTTCTGGTAAATACTCACAAATGCTTAGTGACCTAACTAAAGCCAAAGCCCATGGCTATCTTCACAGCTCTTCCTTTACCCATTCAGCGTATCCCACTGTGGAGGAAAGCATGTGGTTATTTTTTTCTCTAGTAAAAATCAGCGAGTATTGGATTACTCATGAGTATTGCGTTACTCACATCTTGCCTTTCTCAGAATTTTACATGAGCTTTCCAGGTAGTGTAGGATAAAGTCCAGGCCCCTGCTACCAGCACAAATGGTATTGCGCTTTAGAGGCTTCCACTGCAGTGTTAAAATTGGAAAGGCAGCCTTCAGCATGGAATTTGCAGAGTGCTTTTCCATGGAGACAACGCAGGAGCAGGAGTCTAGACAGATACTTCTTTTTCTGAAACTGAAATTTTGTGAAAAAAATAAAATAATACTAGTTTAACAATTAGCTATGTTTCTTAATAGACTAAGTTTAATTTTTATTATTAAAATGTGACTGGTTAAATCATCTTTAAAATGTTATCAGTTGTGTTAAAAAATTATGAAGGAAATCATTTAGATAATCTTAAGGTTTTGTTTTGTAGAGTCCACTGGTTTTCCATTTTTTTTCCCTTTTCCTAATAATCATTGAAACTACTTTTGTTTTCAGTGTCACAAACTGTTGAATCCATATATTTTTGTTTTAAATTTCTTGAGCTCTTTTGCAAATACTTTATTATTTGCATCTGAGATCTAGTGAAGTAGCTGGAGAAGACAGTATTTTTATATGAGTAAAATCATACAGACAGGCAAACATAGTTGCCTGATGAGCTGAGAGTCACTGGGAAAGCCTAGTTTCCAGACCAGGAACTGGGAACCCCAAGTCGCTAAATTGACTGACATGATCCTGAGTATCTTTCTTTGCGAGTTTACCCATCATACGTGAATTTGATCTGACATGGTGAATCACTTCTTACTTGGAGCCACGCATGACTCCCAGAGGCCTTTACCCACCAGTCAGCAGAAGAGCGGGGTCGCTCTGCAGGGCACCGACGCGGCTGCAGAGGCTCCCCGTGGTGTCCCTGCACCTGCTCCGCCGGCCCCTTTCTCTCTTTTGGGAAGACACGCGGCACATTCTGGTTCATGGCTGTTTGTGTTTTCTATCAAGCAGTGATCAGCCAGCCACTCCCCAGAAGGGAGTGGGCGGGTAACCTAAAACTGGGGAAACAGAACTGCACCAAGAAATTTGTCCAAGACATAGAGTCGCTGGTGATGTCGTCACAGTTAGCTCCTCCAGGCAGTAGCATTTCCGTCAGTACGGATTGCTGCTTGATTTCTACTGTGCTGATAAGCAGCAGAGTTAGAAGCAGGTAACACACTGGAAGCCTTGGGTTGTAAAGCAGTGATTAATTAAAGACTGCAGGACCATAGCCCGCAACAGCTCTAACGTCTTTGCTCCTCTAACAGCTACCCTGGGGGATTCAGGCAAGTGACGGCTGCCCAGCTCCACCTGCGGGACCCGGTTGCGGTGAGTCTGGCTTTCTGCTCGGCATCTCGGACAGACGGTTGGCCACTGTTTGTTCTCGCCTCTCTCCTACTGTAGTTACCATTGAGGATTCTAAACCTTTCACCCTGGGTCTGCAGTTTATTGTTTGTGTTCAGGCCTCTTGGGAAGGGTATGTGCTTTAGAACTCCATCTCTGTGACTTGTGTTAAAGATTTATTTACCCTCTAGGAGCTGCCTAGGCATAGTATATAAGCCGAAGACTCCTCTAGATAGCTGTTAGATGTAAGAGATTTTGAACCCCGTTACTCATAAGCGAAAACCTTTTTAGAAACTTCCCCTGCTACACAGCATGCCATTGCTTTTCTGGAGAAATCTTCACTTCGAGGTGCGAGGGTCTCTTGGCCCCCAGATAGGGTGACCTTTTAACACACAAGCTCTGCCCTCAGCTGAGGCCTTTGGGACAGATGCCAGCCCTAGGACTCTGCCCTGACGCTCTTGCTCATTTCTGGCCTTTCATTGGCTCCGTGCTTTAAGAACTTTTTATAAGCAATGTCATTGGCTTTGGTAGTGTTGATTGCTTTTCCTGTTGCGTGTGATCCATGCTGGGGCAGCCTGGGCCTCTTGGTCTTCAGCGCTGTGCGGACAGCCTCCTGTTGCCCTGTAGTTTTCCTTCTCCAACTTGGTAGAAATGGCCTTGGGCTCTGTTGGGAGCTTGAGAGTATTTTCTCCTTCAGGGACTGTTTTAGCTGTTACCTCAAAATGTTTCTAAAAGATTGGTGTTAGACTCTGAAAACGCTATTCTATTTATTTTCCTAAAGCAGTTGGAGGGGTGTGTATCTGAAGTCCCGTGCCCCATTTTGAAGATCCACATGTTACTGTTTATTTTGGATCATTATATGTATCTTAAATGTATGGTCAGCATTGCTTCTTAGGTAACGTTTTATGTTCTGTTTTATAGCTAGTTTTTTTGTTTGTTTTGTTTCTAATGTTTTTTGTTGATACAGGGTCTCACTGTATAGCTCCATTCATAATGATCTTCCTGCTTTCAGCCTCCCTGGTGCTGGGATTACAGGTGTGCGCCATCACCCCCGGACTCTGGGCTGGCTCAGCACATTCTGGGGGCGGGACTGGCGTGGCATATGGTACCAGAGATTGAACCAGGTCTGGGCCCTGCACTGCCTGAGCAGGTGCTTTAGTCCACTGAGCTATCTCACTGGCCCTCATAACTAATTTTTTAAAGACTATTATAGGTCACTGTATTTTATTTTTTATTACTCTGAATGCATATATTAAAAGTTATAAAGGCCATTTACAGTATATACTGTAACTATTAGAACACCTCATTGTTTTAATACTTCATTAATTATTTATTTTAAAAATTATTTGTTTTGTCACTGTACTCTAGGAGGCAGTATAGCCCAACTTTTTAATGTAAAAAAAAATCTAACATTTGATAACACTTAGAAAACTTGTTTAAAATTACTTTTTATGAAAAAAATGAAGTTATTACAAAATGCCTGATGAAAGACTAGAAAATATTGCAGTTAAATCATTTTTCAGTTTTAACTTGATTAAAGATCTTAACTTTCCTTATATCTTATTTTGGCCTTTGAATTTTGAAAATGGCTTCAGGAAAGAGTCAGTTATTGTATTTCCAGGTCACTCCTTGCTGTCTGGGACAGCGGGCTCTGCCTACAGTCGTGATTGGCCTCTAGCACTTTCTTTATGTAGCTTTTCAGCTGGCTTTATTTGTGAACTGGTTATTGGTATAGCCTTGGAATGTTGTTAGTAATATACATTACTTAATATTTTATGTTTAATGAGTAATAGTAGCTTGTTTAATATATTTTATTTTTTTGTAAATAGAGGATTCTAATTCCAAGTAAATACATTGAGTTCTTCCTTCATATCTTTCATCCCCGTCTTAGGTATTTTAGTTGAAGAGATTTTCTGTCCTTGTGTTTCCTGGTAGCATCTGTTTCTTTTAGTTACTCAGGTTATTTTTGTGCAGTAAATGCCGCATGTCCTAGGCTGCAGATGGTACGGGGACAGCCTTGAGCATGTAGCAGCCGCTCCTCCTGTCTTTACCCTCCAAAGCTTGCCCTAAGCCTACTCCTCCAGAATTCCTTGACTGCATCTGTGGGCTTGTCACGCCTGTTTTTCTGATTGCCAGTGTTTGTGTATCTTTTTTCTTCCTGCTAGCTTACAACCTTTTCATATTTTCAAACTTTTCCTAATTTTAGTGTGATGTTTATATTTTCTTGATAGAACAGATTATTTTTGAAGTACCTATTTGTCAACTCAAAACTACATTTTTGTGATTATAAATAGCAGGTATCAGGTAACCCCTCTAATACTATACAGTTCCTATAATTATGCTATTCAGAGGAGGTAATGACTTGCTTATCCAGAGAAAGTGTTAAGTTGTGTTAATATCGCAATTCTCTGTGTGACCTTTAAAGCATTAAAAAGCGTATGTGGACCTGGTTGTACAGGCCTGGGATCCAGCGCTTTAGGTGGCTGAGTCAGGAGCATCTCAGGTTCAAGGCCCTTGGACAGCTTCTTCCAAATCAGTCTCAAAGGAAAGGTTTGTATAAAGGGCTGGGAATGCAGCGTGGTGTGCAGGCCCAGGGCCCAGGCCCAGCACTGCAGAAGAAAAGCCCTCTAGGAGCAGCGCCGTGTGCACTGTAGTAGCTACCGTCTACCAGGTGGGTAGGGCGCTTGCTGCAAGGCTTGTGCGGCTGAGGAAATGAGTTTACCATGGCCTTTAACCTCGACGGTACAGTCCATGTATGATAAGGTCTCCAGAACATAAGGCCAGAGCAGCACCGAAATAGGAATCTCTATTGCATGTCCTTAGCTTCCATATGTCCTGGGCGTCTCATGTGATGAGAGAATAAAGGGAACGGGCACCCTCATGTCACACACCACTGCTTAAGATGTGCTGCGTTAGTGGGTTCGTTTTAGCGCACGCCAGATTACACCCTAGGAATCTGAGTGCAAACGGTGAAGACCAGCTTATCCTGCGAGTCTCCGCGAGCACCTTCCTAAGCGCTGGTGGAGAGTGGCGGGCGTGTGTGCCTGGTGGCCTCAGGCTTCCTCTACCAGAGAACACATAAAAGCACATCCGGGCCAGCAGTGAGTGTACCTGTAAGAGAAGAAAGGCAATCACAGAGCTGCTAGTTTGCCTCTCGGGCATGGGTGTCGGGGAGCACAGCACCGTGGCTTGGTGGGCTGTGGAGAGGGCACCTTGGGGGCTCAGTGGTTCCTGGGGCCCCTGGAGCACTGGCTGGGAGTCGCGCGGGCTGTCTGAACTCCAGCACCGCCATTTATCAGGCAGGGAACTGGAGGAGTTCAGGAAATCTGATTTCTCCTCTGTGAGATGAACTTAGTTGTCATGCTCGGATTGGAAGATACACACATTTGCCACTCCCACATAGTGAGCTTCCCGTGGCCCGTAACCAGGAGAGCTGTACACTTGTGTCGCGGGGTCAGTCTCAGGTGAGGAAGCGAGACTGTGGTGCTGCCGGGGTAGAAGCAGGCCAGAAGCGCCCTCGGTTCTGCCTAGTCAGTGTGTGAGGGAGGATTCACACCACAGATTCACATATAAGTTTAGAAAATTTCTTGATCGCTGCCAAAAATTGGCACATACATGAGCTGTTTTTTATCTTGTCCTGTTTTCTAAATGAACGGTAACCAGAGCCTAAAGCAGATGAAGTGGGGTCCACAGTAGTGGGCAGCCCGTCTTTGGTGCCCTCCTCTGCTGCTCCCGCCCCTCGCCCTCATCCCTGGCTGTCGTTCCCTAGCTCTCTCTGAGTCACGTTAGCCCTGCGCACATGTTTTTCAGATTGTGAAGCTGGCTGTTTACGGCATGCTGCCAAAAAACCTTCACAGGAGAACCATGATGCAGAGGCTGCACCTCTTCCCCGATGAGGTGAGTGTACCATGGGCGCCGCCACCTTGGGGCTGCAGCCGGGCATCTTGCTTCTTTCCGCAGGTGCTGTAGACCTGCAGGGACAGCTTCTCTCCACCGACGTTCCTTAAAGTGGTTACATGTGGTCTATACATGCTTATTGCCCTAATTCTAAGCCATAAATCAAGCCATCATTGGACTGTAAATCAAAACTATAAGTTCTGGGTTTTGTTTTCTGGTTTTTGTTGTTGCTTCATTTTGCCAGTGGCTTTCACTAAAAGAATGACTATCAGATCCCCTGTGAAGCAGAGGTATTCATTGGTAGTTTCAACTGTGAAAAGAAAGGTATTAATTTGTTTACTTTTTATTTGACAAGGTCCAAGCCTTCAGTAACTCATGAATCAGTAATTATCTGGTTGTTGATTTTTCCCAGGATTTAACTACACAATTCTTGTACCTATTCAAAATTTAGTCAGTTACAAAGTACTTAAAAGAATATTCTTAGGGCTGGCCAAATAGCTCAGCAGATTAAAGCTCCTACAAGCAGGTGCAGCAGCTGGGGGTTCGATTCGCGGGTCTGCCTTGCCAGCCCCACCCCCAGGGCGCACTGAGCCAGTGAATGACACTGGGCATGGTGGTGCGGCCCTGTAATCCCAGCTCTTGGAGG
>NDGN011209533.1:0-16618 GCA_002564285.1 Tympanoctomys barrerae
ATGTCTTCAAGAGTTCCTTCTACTTTCTCTTCCAGGAGATTTAGTGTTTCTGTTTTAATGTTTGGATCTTTAATCCATTCTGACTTTAGTTTAGTGCATGTTGATAGACCTGAGTCTAGTTTTAGTTTTCGGCATGCAGAGAGCCAGTTTTTCCAGGGCCATTTGTTAAAGAAGCTATAAAAGAAAGACAATCTTGAGGCCTTTATAGGTAAATAGATTCAATGAGTGGCTATACTCATAAGTGAAATAAATGAGACCCACATGTGTGAATATCATATTGTCTCCCTAGTGTAGGAACCTGAAAGAATAAATGAAATCTTAGAGCTATAATAGATATAATAAAATGTAAAGAAACTGAACATAAGGAATAAACAATGAAGATGAGGGAAAGGTGAAAAGATAAGAAAAGAAAGGAAGGGGGAAAATCATGCAAGGATATATACAAGACAGTTGAGATGGTTGGAGTACTAATTTCCATCATTTTTTGAAAGTAGCTGTTAATGTTTAAAATTTTCACTTTGACTAACTCTATATGCTTATATCTGTAATCTGAGCAACTACATTAAAGCTAGCAATGTTTAGTAGAAAAAACATGGTTGAACACTTCTTATCTTATTCTTCTAAACATATACCATTTCTAATGTCTATTAATTATAATTTATAGTCTCTATAATATACATTTAAAAATATAAAGTAAAAAGGACAAGAAAAGAATTAAAGTTTATTGAAAGCAAGTGTTAATGCTTAGTTTTGACCAATCTTGCATACCTATATCTGTTAACTTGAGCAACAGATTTGACACTAAAAATATGCAATATAACAACCATTGTTAATTTTTTATTCTTGTTTTGAAATTGTGTACCATATGTATTGTGGTATTTTACTCTGTTTTTGTCTTTGTTTTTGCTATTTGTTTTTGTTTTTACTCTTTAAAGTAAAATTTAAATGAAAAAAAGAAATTCATATAACACAGTATTGACCTTTTGAAGAGGATAACTTAGGAGCATGTTGTACTTTCAAATATGGAGTAGATGCTGCCTCTCCTTTAGCTCCAAATCATTTTCATTGCTCCAAAGTAACTCACATGATGAATTAAGCAGTTTTTTCCTAATCTCCCCTTCCCTCAGGCCCCAGTAATGCCAGTCTGTCTCTATGGATGTATTTGCTCTGGATATTTTATGAAAATAGGATCACACATTAGGCCCCCTTTCTATGTGATTTCTTTTATTTAGCATGTTTTTTGAGGGTCACACATACTGTTTTTAAAGTTAATTATTTATGATTTGGTAGGGGGTCTCGAGTCACAGCTCAGACTCATAGTTATCCTCCTGTCTCAGCCTCCCCAGTGCTGGGATACAGGCATGTGCCACATTGCCCAGTTTAAGGCCAGCAATGTACGACTAGGGTTTCAGAATGGGCAAAGCATTCAGTACCAGGGATTGAACTCAGGACCTTGCTCTTGCCAGGTAGGCACTTACGCTGCTGGGCTATCACCCCAGTCCACCGAGGGTCATACATAGTGTTGTATGTATTTATACTACATTCTTTTTATGGCTGAGTAATATTTCATTATATGTAGAGAACATGATTTGTTTGTTACTTTACTTATTGGTGTTCATTTGGGCTGTGTTGTTTTTATCTTCTTTGTGTTTTGAACTGCTATGAATATGTGTACATATATTTGTTTGAATGCCTATTTTTAATTTCTGGAAATCTATATCTAGAAAGGGCAATGCAATGTTCCATGCCATTTCTTTTTAGTTTTTTTTTTTTTTAACTGCCAAACTTGGCTGGCCAGATACCTCAATGGACTAAAGTCCAGGGCTCAAGTCCCAGTATGCTGAGTTGGCCCCTCCCCCAGGGTGCACTGAGACAGTGACTGAGACTGGGCACGGTGGTGTGTGCCTGTAATCCCAGTGTTTGGGAGGCTGAAAACAGGAGGATTAGTATGCGTCCAATCGGTGTAGTGAGATCCTGCACTAAAATACATTAAACTGCCAAATCTTTTAAAGCTGTTAAACCTTTCATATTCTAACCAGTGATATATAGGAGTTAAACTTTCACAACATTCTTGCCAACATTTACTATCTATCTCCCCTTTGTATTTAATGGTCATTTGCTTGTGCAATGCTGGTTATTAAACCCAGTATCTAATGTGTATTAGATAAGCATTCTACCACCGAGTTATAGCCCACTGTGGCCTCCCTTTGTAATTGTTGCCTTACTGGTTGGTATAAATTGGTAGTCACTGTAGTTTTGATTTGCATTTCACTAATAACAAATTCTTTCTCTTTTCACATGCTTCTTGGCCTTTAGCTCATCCTCCTTAGAGAGGAGCCACATTCCCTCACAGGCTTTCACAGAATGGTAGGGTGACAGCCCCCTCCCTGTGCTTTGGACTGGGTTTCCCCTGAATGCTAACATTCTCTATTTAACAGCAACACTGTCTTAGACAAACTGAGACTAGTTGGTGACCTCATGGTGGGGACAGTGGCTTCTGGAATCACAGGCTTTTAGAAGTTTACATTTTGAGAATCAGAGAAAGAAGTCAGTATAATTTCCTGTAATCCTAGCAACAGTCATGGTTGGCTAGACATGTTCAAACTATGTGTCTACTCTGTGCTAAAGGATGAACTTTAAACAAAAATAAGGGTAGACTAGAATTACTATGACATTTGGGGGACAGTTCTTCAAGTGCAAGGAGATTGAGAAGACAAGGCTGTGTTTAGTGCAGGCACCTCCCTGTAACAATTATTTGCCTTGATATTGACTCCAGATTATTTCATTTAGTCCTTTTAGTAGTGTTATGAAGAAGAGAACACCCTAGTACTAGAGATGACAAAGTTGAGTCTTAAGAAAAGTTAAATTACCATGCTCAAAGTCACATCATAAATACATGCTGGAGACAGACTGGGTTAATTTGTACTCTGACACATAGGAGAGAGAATTTCAGACAGCACGGATAATTAAATTCAGAAGGAGGTTAAAGAAGCTTCTTTTAGAGGACTTGTGTCAGTAAAGGCTCCTTCAGGAAAATGAATCAACCAGTTATCCTAAAAGAGAATTTGATAGAATGCAATTTGTTAAGTAGATATTTAGCTTTTCAAAGGCATGTATGGCACTGAAATGACAGCTCCCGATTGAGCATTATTAATCAAAAAATCTGAAACCTAAAATGCTCTAAAATCTGAAACTTTTTGAGCAGCAGCTTGATGCCATTAATGGAAGCCTCCACACCTGAACTTATATGACAGTCTGTAGTATGCTAGAAATCCAGTATAAAATTACCTTCAAGGCATGGGTAAAAGATGATGAAACATAAATGAATTTGTGTTTAGACCTAGTTCCTGTCCCCAAGATGTCTTGTTATGTGTATAGAGATATAACAAAGTTGGAAAAACATAACCCTGAAACACTTCTGGTTCCAAGCATTTAAGTTAAGGTATTAGCTCGGGAGCAGAGATGATGAGGATGTAGACGATGCCCTGGCGGCTGTGTGGTGCTAATCCCTGGGGGGCGCATAGGGCTGGTTCCAAAAATCACAGAGACATTTGAAACTGGGAAAAACAGCTACTGCAGGAACAGAGCAGACAGGAAGAAGGAAGAAGAGATAAGGCTGCTCCTGCACCTTCCCAGTGCCCCCTAGTACCTTCTGTCCACAGAGCTGGACAGAGTTCCTGCTGGGAAGGCCAACATGACCTTCGCAGGGTCGCTGCCGAGCCCTGCACAGTACACTGTAGCAGGGTGGGTTGGTGGCAGAAAAGAGAGTTAATTACAACACAGCCTTTGAAATGCTTATCTTTCAGAGCTCACAATAATACTGTCCATATTTAAAATCAGAAAGATAGTAGGGGGATGCTTTAAAAAAAATAATCCCAGAAGCTTATTTTCTGAACTTTAGTTTTCTAGATTTGGGCAATTAGCACACAGTCAGCTTTCCTTTGTAGAGATGATTACCAGGTTTCTGCTCTGTCCTACTCCAGATAATATCAAACTTTAAATTGTCAGACTATTCCTAATCGTTTCCATTGTGTGCTTTGCCAAGTTTACCCAAGTCTTGCTGGGAGCTGATGTAGAAAGATCAAGGGCTTTGACATCAGACAGCCAGGGATTCAGCGCTGTCTGGCACGCTGTGGTTCACCCGTAGAGGAGCCCAGTGGTTTTCATTCCCTTACTGTTCCCGTGGACTTAGATATGCAGTCCTATCATGGGGATTTTTATGAGGTCTACGAGAAATAACGTTTAAAGAGCAACTGGCGTACATACACCAAGAGCTAATGAAAACAAATTCTGCTCCACATCTCTTTCACTTCGTCCTTCTATTTGAGATCAAATCATGAGTTTCAAATAGATTGCCTGCCTGGAGGCATACTCTCACTTCTGTAAGGGCAGTAAGGATAAGACAGGCACTATTGTCCCCCACATAAGGTAGTTTCTATCAGCTCTTCCTTAGAAAATCCCAGACACCCAAGCCATCTCAGATAGCTAGCTTACCATTGCAGTCAGTGTCCAGACAAGCTTCCAATTTTCCCCTTCCAATTCAATTTTCATGCCTGGGTTCCCTCCCAGAGAAGAGTCCGGACTCAGTAACTGATTAGTATTTTCTCTTTTACCCTTAAACTGGCTTAAAATTTAGTCATTAAAAACTGGAGTCAGAGTAGTACTCCATTTTATAAATATCACATTTTTTTAACCACTCATCTGTTGACCAATATACAGGCTACTTCTAGGCTTCAGCTAATATGAAACGTTCTGCTATAAACACAGCTATGCATATATCACTGTAATGTTATGTTTTTTAACTCTTTTGGGAAAATATCTAGAAAAGGAATTAACTGGGTTGAATGGAATTTCTAGTGTTAGTAGTCTGAGGAATCTCCATAATGTTCAGTGGTGTAATATCAGACATTCAAGCTTAAATATCATATGATTTCTGTTATATGAGAAACCTAAGATATAAATGAAGAACAAAATAAAATTCAGGTAATAGCAAATAAGGAGATAGATGTTTTCCAAATCAGAAGGGGGTCTAGAGATGGAGGGGGGAAGGGATGAAGAAGAGTTGAGATAGGCTCTGCACACAAACCACCTGCCCACAGAGAGGTAGACATTGTACTATAAACATATGCTAAAAAGAAAACAATGGAGGGAAAAGACACATCTCCAATCCCAGAGGCCTTCCATGAGTTGTGTATCCAAGCAGTACACCTAACATCTGGGAGGTGGCATTTCTGACCTAAAGGAAGCTTCCTCTCCATGGGGTATGTCAGTTAGGTACAATGCTGATGGAAAAGGCGACCTCTCTTGGGCTACTCAATGATGGAATTATAACTGGATTAATAGTCACAGGTGCATGCAAATCTTGGTTGCCTGTCTCAAAATGCTTTTCAGGGTACCAGAGAGAAATGAAGGTAGTTGCTTTAATTTTAGAAAGTGACTAATGGGACCATAATTTACCTTTTCTTCATCAGAGACTAGAAATTTATCAAGCATCCTGTATATCAGTCAGGGCTCACCAGAGAAACAGAATCCAAAAGAGATCAAGATTTATTTGTGATTCGTTATGAAAATTGGCTCACATTTCTGTGGAGGCTGGGTAGTTCCTGTCTACGCCATCTGCAACCTGAAGAACCGAGGAAGCCAGGGGAGTAATCAGTATAGGTCTTAGAGCTTGAAAACAGGAGCCAGCAATATCTCCATCTGAGAGTGGTGGTAGGTGGGGGTTGCGATAACCCTGGAACTCTGGTATCCAGAAGTGGAAGGCTACAGAAGTAGCTCAAGAAGAGGGGACATTGATTGAGGATATTGTATCTATAGATCTCTGTATGGAACAAAGTTCTTTTATGTGCTACCATAACTTTGCCAATCTGAAGATGCTTCTTGGGGCTCATGCATTTGGCTTTAGGATCCCTCTGGGCCTCCTTCAACATGAGAGTTAGTAATTTATGAAAACTTCAGAAAGAAAATTATCTTTAATTCATATAAGGACAAAAGAGCAGGGCAACACTGTAGCTGTCCTCTTGTAAAATATCTGTGTCCTTTTTCTCTTTTTTGTTTGTTTCTTGACTATCTTTTCTTTGAATCAAACTGCTTTCTGGGCTGCAAACTCAGTATGCTGCTTTTCAGCCTCAATTGAATTTTTACAGTAAGTCATAAACCTTTGAAAATAAGATTTATAATGGAAAAGCTGATACAGAGCTCTAGCTAGCATGGCCAGATTGGTATTCTAATAATACTGGATAGTAATATTCTCCAAATCTATTACTCAACCGTTTTTTCCCCCTGTGATTTGTATTGACCTCGTTCTCTCTCTAACTTAGTGCCAAAGACAGGGGCCATCCGTGCCTACGACTGGCAAAATCAATGCCCTTTGGGGATGTCTGGGTCACAGCAGTCTCTGGAAGCTTATGACACATGTTGATATGGTACAGTTAACTCCTGTAGGCTCACACCCTGGGTGGTGGGGTCCTAGGAGGAGAAGAGTTCTTTGGGAAAGGCAGGTTCAGGATTTGGGGCAGGAGGGAACAAGGGCACACCTGGCTGTGGGTGTTGGGGCAAGACCAGTCCAGCAGGAAGACTGCCCAGGTGAGCAGACCGGCAGCCTTGCCAGGTATGAGGATCCAGGAAACATTCTTAAAAATGCAAGCGGTTAGTTCCCTTCTGGGCAATCTGATGGCAGGTAACAGGGCTTCAGTCCCTGTGTGTGATTCCTGGGGGTTATGGTAAAATCTTACACAGCTCCAAAAGTTGTAATTTCCTGAGTGACAGGAGTGTCTTTTTTTTCTCTCAAGGAGCCCGAGGCGCCATCTTGGAAGCGGAGATCACCCTCAGGAGACAACTGACCTTGCTGGTGCCTTGATCTTGGACTTTTCAGCCTCCATAACTGTAAGTAATGAATTTATTTTCTTTATTAATTAGCCAGCCTCAGGAATTTTGTTACAACAGTGTGCGAGGATGAGGCCTACTCACTCTGACTTCCAGATCCCCTGCCTGTGAAGTGGAGTTGAGGGCCGTATCTTACAAGGTTCTTGTGAAAGGACCTTAAGTACATTCTAGCACATTCTTAATGCACAATGGCACATGTGGATAGATTGTGTACTGCTGTCTTATTATGGTATTTTATGTGAGAACTAGATCAACAATTTGGGATGATGCTAGTTGGCAAAAAGTAGGGTGGGAATTCTATGATCGTTCTTAGCAGCTTCCACAAAAACAAAACCTAGGAAGGAAGATGAAAAGAGCTTGTGTCCATCTGGAGCAGCTCCAATTCATCCTTGAACGAATGGAATATTTAAAAGGCAGAGCCTGAGACACGTACAAGAGCTTCCCAGTGTTCATCTTGTCTTCAGAGCCTGAAAACACAATTTCTTTCTTCTGTACCTTTGTCCCTTTTCCACTGAGCATGCTAGAGTCAGCCCTGCCTCCAGGCTGAAGCACTGGGGAAGCTGCCCGAAGCATTGTCCATTCTTGTTTGAATATCAGCCATAGAGAGGCTGCCACAATGTCCAGGTTGGCTAAGTCAAGGAGAGAAAAGGTCTCTGCCTGTCCTTTGGGAGACGCTCAGGAGGTGGTCTTACTGAGCACAGGAAAAAAGAGAAGAGAAAATTGTTTTAGCTCCAAAGATCTTCATAGGTTGAGCAATGGTAGATTCATTTAACTCTTTATACACGTAGTTTGGTGTTTGATGTTTAGCAAAGGATGTTGAATGTGGTCTTTATAAAGAAATTCTAAAGGCGACTCTGTAGGAACCAGGTGTCTGATCTTCCCATGCTTTCTGACTGCACAGCCTCTTGCATTGAACAACTAAGAGCCGGGGTCGCTTTGTATAGCCCACCTTGGGGAGGATGTGGGAAGAGCTAGAGAGATTCCCCGACAGCTCGCTAGTTGGAGCTGTGAGGACTCAGCACCCAGCTCTGATCTTATCCCTGACTCTTCAGACAAACAATCTGAAACTTAGAGCAAAGGGACTTCCTGAGGTCACCTGGCTTATCAAAGGTAATTTACACCACAGCTGGGAAAATTCATCTGGTGGCACAGTTCGCTTTCTCCAGCTGCCAAGTTCTGCTGCCGCTGTCTTAGTTTTGACCCGTGAAGCTCACCAAGTGTGGCAGATACTTCACTGTCAGGCAGGGGCTTGGTGGCCCCCGCGGAGAGGGAGGCGCTGCAGACGCCGCTCCCTGGAAAGAGGCTCTCTTCAGCCGGACCTGGGCTGGGTCAGTCACGCTGGATGGCTCCTTTCCTATTAGCACACTTTTTAGGAGTCACCGGTAAGCATTTCTGTTGTTGTTGCTGTTGTTAGTTCTTCTTTGCTTCTCTTGAAAAGCTTTAGGTAACCTAGGGCAGCAGTTGAAAGCTAGACGTTTTTCTTTTTGTTCCACCTGAAGGCTATGTGAAATTTTGGCAGTTAACCTCATAAATTAAGGCTTTTAAAGAAAAACATGTCAGTTTTTGTCCAGCTTGGCAAATCCCGAGATTAAGTATTTTCCCAGGGAGGTTTCATTCAGTGTAGAATCAGAGAGTTGGAGACCGAGGGACGCTCTCTTTGTTTTCTTGTGGTGATTTATCTTGCCCTCTGCTGACAGAGCCTGTTGCCCAGGCTGTGCACTGCACAATTCCAGGTCCAGAAGCTTAGATAAAAACGGGGCAAGGCGGAAACTTTGTTTCTATCACTGAAATGTTACAGTTTTAACCTAAAGGTTCACCAATTGCTTGTCTGCTTCTCCGGTCTGTTTCATTTGGGGCTTCAGCTCCAGCTGTGCTCTTTTTCTGTGAAGGATCAGGCTATCTTCTGGATTCTAGGGCGCACCGCATCCAGTTTCAACCTGTTCTGGGCAGCACTCCTGCACCGCAGTCCTCTCTACCTACACTCTTCCAGTCAGAATGTTCTTGGTCCGAATGTGGCATTCCTGCCAGGGATGTTGATGTCTATCAGGGCGCATTTGGAGGCCCAACGGTAGCCTAAAGGCACATTTTCTTACGGCGTTAGGGAGGGGAGCCCATGGGGGTGGGGGGCGGTTGGGAGCCGCCTCCAACTATCCCAGTTAGGATCCCTCCCTCTTCTCGCTTCCTACTTCCTGTTCCTCCTCGCGGAAGCCTTGGCAGGGACGGTGGCCCAATTAGTCCTAAACATTGTTTTCTGTGTTTGCGTCTTTTTCTGGCCGGCAGAACCCCCCTAATTATCCTTGACATTTTGTAAGTCTGGGTCAGAGCCCTACTCTTTTCCAGGAGGCCAAATTTGCGCCCAGACCCTTCCCTGTCATCCCTTTGGGGCAGGAAGATGAGAAATGAGAAAGGATGATGTTTTCAAAAGAACGTTTTACAGTGTTTGTGCTGGTGAATAATAGTGGATGCTCGTGTGTTATAATTTGTTAGGTACTCGTTTCTTTTCCTAGAAGTTTTATAAACAGGCTAAATATTAAGAACTCAGGAAAAAACTCAGAAACGACAAGGACTGAAACAACTGATGAAGACAATAGCTGGACAATGTCGACTAAAACACACAGAAAGGAAGATGCAAATAAATACTGAGCTTCTACCTCAAGAGTCTAGGCCCCATGAATACATAGTTACAACTGAAGGGAGACTATTTACTTATTTGGAAAGAAGAATTTCCCTTCTAATTTCACTGATGGAAAATATATCCAATGGGGTACATATCTGAAAATATTTTATGTATTTCTTTTCTGGAAGTTTATGACTTTCTCCTCATTAAGCTAAGGTAAGTTAGCCTTGAATAAGAAATGAAAGAGAAAGGACAGTAACATTCAGCTTCTGTCACGCAAAATAGAAACAACTGGCTTAAAAGCCAAGAATTTTAATGTGATGAAGGATTTACTAAATTAGTCTAGGTCTTACCTAACAAATCAAGTGCTTAACTAGTAGGATTCAGATCACATAGAGTTCTCTTAATATGTAATAAGGCACCCTTATTCAAGAGAGAATTCATGTCATAAACTCTTTTCAATGAGTAGAAAGAGTCTACCTTTGTTTGCACTGGGATTTGGCCCCAAGATTGGAAGGGGAAGAACTTACAGTAGTGTTTCTTAAAGTGTGGCCTCCAGACAAGAGGAATTAATATCACTTGAGAACTTGTTAGAAATGTGAATTTTCAGTTCCACCCAGACTTAACTACAGTGAGGGTTTAGCAATCTGTTTTTTTTTTTTTCTTTTTTGTTTTGTTTTTGTTTTTTTGTTTGAAACAAGCCTTCTGGGTGATTCTGATGTGTGCTAAAATTTGAGAAGCACTGATTTAGTAAAAATATCACATCTTCCAATCCAGAACATATGAGAAGATGGATGAAAGAAGCAGAGGAGAAGAGAAGTGAGGGCTATATTTTCTTATTTTTTCACCAAGCATCAGTCCAGAAAGAGAGAGGGGTGGAAGGTTCTCACTCATGCTCCTTATTGAGACCTCCTCTATGACACTGACTTCACCAAATGAGAATGCTATCAGATTGGAGAAGCCTTTGCTGTTGCTGTCTGGTTAGGCTAAGCAGGCAAGAATGTTTAGTTCTCCTAAGCTTTCTTCAAGTCCCTGATGAAGTATACAAATCTAAGACTTAGCCAAGAGTCCAGGCAGTGCACTTATCCACAGGAGTGGTGCCATCAAAAGGTGGAATATCTTTGAGCCAGGATTCCAGCATGTACGTCCAAGACCAAGACCAATGGCGGGCACAGTCAGATCTCAGTGGATACTCCAGCCTCGGAGAGTGGTGGGAAGAGTTCCACTGAAAGCAGGCATCTTACCAAGCAGAAAGAAAGGACACCAGCCGCATGGTACACCGGAGTACCAGTACCTTTCTCTTTTGATAATTGGGAGCTGCTGGGTTCATGACAAACAATGTTGCCCCAGGACCAAGTAAAGCTGGAGGTCACTCTCCACCCTTGACTCAAAAGGTCTGCCACATGTCCCATATGCTTTATTCCATGCCATGATGCCATCTTGGAGAGGAGGAAGAGCTGTTTTATTTTTTCCATATTAGAGAACCTTTTGCTTTTGTGCTGGGGACTGAATCCAGGGCCTTTGCACTGAGTTATATACTTCGCCCCATCTCCACTCTTTTGAAAAATTTTTAAAATTTTGAGACAGTGTCTTACTAAATTTCTAAAGGACTTAAGCTAGTCTTGAATTTGTGTTCTTCCTGCCTCAGCCTCTCAAAGTGCTGGGATTACAGACATGAACCATCATGTCTGGCTAGACATTGCTTTCTTAAAGACTTATTTGAATTATTTCGATGAACTAAGTTTTTAATCAAATAGGATTAATATCTAACATCTTCCAAACTTCCTGAAAATATTGATTGATATTAACAAGACTAGATCAATACCTCAGAGTTATGGTGTGCATTAAATTTGTAATCATACCACATATGGAACTCAATATCCAATAACTGGGTTCCTATATGGCTTCTTAAGACACTTAGCCAGTAACTTGCCTTGGGCTAGTTTCACCTGTAAAATGAGTTGGTAATGTCTCCTTTCATATATCATCATGATGGTTACACTTATGCATACACAGAGGAGGCTTTGTGAATGGCAAGAAATCTGTTAATATTAGTCATCCAAATTGTTAGAATAAAAGCATCAATAGCCATGCAGAAGAGTGTTTAATAATAATATTTGAATAACATTCCAGAAGTTTTATTTAAAGATTATCTCATGCTTTCCATTGTTTATTCAGTAGTGCCATTGGAATGATCCAGTGGGTACCTTGAATGAGTGGTCCTCTCCCTGCTTACATTTGTTTTCTCTTCTCCTGCTTGTAGGGTATGTTCTTTTGGAGAATTTCTCCTTTCCGATCACAGCCAATGGAACTTATTGAACACAATTCAATGGAACTTTTTCTGGGGTGATCAGAGGCCTTATGCATGCTGTTCTTCAGTAGCTTAGCGGAGGGGAGGTTTTTGTGCTTTTTAAAAATCTGGTTATTATGGTTTAAATCAGGGGAGCTGCAGTCCAGGCAGGAGACACTGAAACCACCTCTTGGGTAGATACAGGAGACAGGCCCAGAGCGGAATGCTGGAGGCAGGAGATCAGGTTCCCAGTGTGGGCTCTTCCCAAGACCAAGGCAGCCCTCCATCTCAGCTGTGTGAGCTAATTCACCTACACCAGTGGTGAACCTATCAGACATGTGCCACAGCAGGCTGTGTGTATCTCTGAAAGCCCTAAAAGGTTCATTATCACTGTGATGCACATTATTATTGAACATTATCATCATTATTAATGGGAATATCTTATTCTGGTTAGTTGGAATGGGGATTCTGTCACTTGCAATGAAAAGAGTCTGGGAAATACGTATAAGCTCACTGGTACAAAATGCAATTCATCTTTTCTTAATCCTGCTCTTGTATTTCATTTCCCTTGATGAACCACCATGGATTCCCTTCTAGACCAGATGCCTGAGTTTCATTGCTGATTCTGTCACTTTTTATTTTTTTATTTCTAAGATAGAGTGTGAGCATGTAGTTCAGGCTGGCGTTGAACTCATTTTGTAGCCTAGGCTGGCCTTAAACTTGCAGCAACCCTCCTGTCTTAGCTACTTGAGCACTGGGATTACAGGTGTACACCACTAGGCCTTAAAGACTGTCACATTTTTATTTTTTTGTGGCCAGCTCAGCCCATCCTAGGGTGGGGCTGGAATGGCATGTGGTGCCCGGGATCCTACCGTGGTTCCTGCACTTTGCCTAACCTTACCTAAGCAAGCACTTTAGACCACTGCACTATCTTGCTGCCCCTCTGCCACATTTTTTGACTTTTCTCCTAATCTGTTTTGAATCTGATCATCTTTCTTTACTTCACTGGTGTAGGCCCTTTTCTTTCCCCTGAATGAGTGAAGTAGATCCTAACTTTTGCCCCTGCCTGCTCTCTCCCCTTCTACACATCCTGCAGGACTGCTCTGACATTAAATTCCATCATGTGGCTGATGTCTCGCTGCTCCAGACACTGACACTTATAATACGTTGTGATTCTGTAGGCTGTTTTATTAGACATAATATTTTCATAATAGACCAACCACAAAGCTTGATATTCAAGAAATATTTCATGGAGATAATGCTCTTTTGGACACAATGTGGGAGGGAAGATTCTAGGAGATTTTAATGAGAACAGTTACAAATTCTTGGCTTTATTACTTAAAAATGCTAGTTTGATGGTTTATAGTATCATTTAAAAAGTAATGATGTCTGGAATTTATTGAATTCTTAGTATAGGCCTGGAAACACTAAGCATTGTACCAATATTATCTCATATAACCTCAGAAGCATCCCTCAGGGTCATTGCTATTGTTCGCATGCTACATGTGAGGAATAAGGGGTAGGGGAATTTGTGCACATTCACATAGGTGATAAATAGTCACATGGAGATTTGGAGCTAGCGTTGCTTGTTTCTATACTCTGTACATTTAACTGTTGGCCAGTATTATTCACATTCTGCTTTGTGTAGATCTGTGATTCCATAGATGTTTCAGGAGCAGCTACCAGGGAAGAAACAAGGGAGGAAGGCACAGAAGGAAAGATGAATTCTGTAAACTTAGGGGTTCATGAGAACCACTTAAGCCAGTACCTTTCTCTTCAATAATTGAGAGATGTGCAGAATTCCTTTCTTGCACAAATGATAGAAATGTGTGTGAAAGCACATTATTTGATACTGATATTTAAAGGAAGTTTCTTCTGTCAAGAACCTTTTCTTTTCCATTTATTCTGATGTTTGAGGCTCATTTCCACAAAGGCACTGAAGGAGCAGTTGATGGACATCTAAGTTGTGCATTCAGCTTGTCTCATCGGTGGCTCTTGTTTGGGAAATCAAAGGGTGTGCAAGATGTACTTAGCTGTCCTGAAGTACGTGGAGTAGAGTGGGTGGGCAGAATAGAACACTCTATCTAAACCTGGCTCTTTCTTATCTCAGATTTTAGATTGAGAGACAGGCAATTTACTGAGTAGAAATCTGGCATAGGATGTCGAGGGATATTCATGATACTGATGGGTCTGAAGAAGGCGAAATAAAAGGAAAAGGGAGACAAAGAAAGGAAACACAAACTGAGCAGAGTTTCACAGGGCAGGTTCCTTAAGTGTCTCAATCAAATTGAGGATTTGATTCAGTATGAAATTCATTTCGTCTCAGATATCTACTCTAGAGCTTCAGAGTGGCTGGTACAGATCTCTGGCATCTGGTCTACTTCCATCTCTTCTTATTGGCGTTCACCTACCTTAGACCTCTTCTTGTTTCTTTCTCTTGGCAGCTACCTTCCTGACCATGTATCTGTACGCTGCCTTCAGCACTCCTCACCCCTGAAATCAACCTCTGTACTGCTGGGATCTCTTCTCTGTTTGGGTTTCCTGTCTCAGAGCTGGACCTAAGCTAGGGCTCCTTCCCTTAATTGTGATGGGTTAACACTGTTGGTCTTCAGTGAAGACCCAGCTGTTCCTAAATCAGATCATCCTTGTGATCACAATTCCACACCTATGCACTGCAACATAGGCCTTTAACCGTGGCCTTGGGAAAGCCATTCTGATCTGCTTTTGCTTAACTGGTTGTTAAATTCATTACTGCTGCTAAATAACTACAGTTGATTACTTTGTCTGGAGTTTTGTCTTATAAGTCTCTTTCATGAGGGAAATTGTAGAGTAGGAATCTTTGGAAAATTATTGCTCTCCATGGCCTCCTGGACTGCACTGCAAGCCAAGGAGGAAGGCCACTGTTCAGGACCCTTCAATTCATAGGCAGTGTGTTAAGGAAGACTTACATCCAAATTTTAAGTCTGGTCCTCGCTCTGTAGTATGAACACAAATAGGTGGAGTGCAAGTAGGGGAGGTGGTAGGCAGGGTAAGGATTCCCAGTGTCCCCCAGCCACCATGTTTGTACCCATCATTATTAACAGTATTTGGATGTATTAGTTACTTGGGTGCATTAAGGTGATGAAAAGTTCTATGTGGAAATTGCTTATTATAGACATTACTTAGATAGCCTTATAAAGAAAAGCTCAAAAGCCCTCCAGAGATCCACCAGGACCCACTGTGTGGAGTGAGTAGTAGTAACATCTGTAGCCTCGGTGCCTTTCTTGACTGAAATACAATTGAATGTCTTATACCCCAAAGCAGGACATAAAATTAATCAAATTTTGCACCTCTTTTCCTTAGGGAATTCTAAATCCTAAATTTCAGCCATTTAAAAGTTTCTCCAAAGATCAGCAGGGATAAAAATGGTCATATTAAAACCTAAGGAAGAGTATTAATTTAAATTATGATAATATGACCTATTAAAGAAATGCATTATAGTCTCCCACCAGACCAGCCTAAAATAAATCAATTTTTTGTTCATCTTCTAGAGAGGAAGTGTAAGTTATTTACACTAGTGGTAGAAATTAAAAGGAAGTGAAACTAGCTACAATATGTTACCATTTTACTTAATGAAATTTACAAAAAAGAGTAGGTATCTGCCATTTCTTAAAATTTGCTATAATTTTTTATCTGAACTCAACATTTAAATGAAAATTGATCAAAAGTAGACAGCTTATTTAGAGATATACCAAGAATATTACTACCTACATCAGGAACATTTAACACGTGTCCATAGATATAGGGGAAAGTATATGCTTATTACATATATATTTCAAATATGTATGATTTAGCATCTGTGTCTATTAAAGGTAATAACTAGAGCCAGAAAACACTTCATGAAAACTCTTATCTGACCTACATACAATCTATCCTCTTACAGTAACATTGAAGGACAAAGAGCCTCCCTCGCAATCCCTATCTTTCCTTTAACTTAAACAGGCAGGTAAAGTAATGGTGTTCTAAGTAGAGAACTTAAGATCAATGTTGGACTAGCTCTATTCATCATGCTGAGCAGATTTTCGAGATGTCAAATGATTTAGGTAGAGCTTGAAGCAAAAAGCATCTTAAAAGGTTGAGAGGAGAGTAGATATCAGAGGATGAATGCATTATCCCAAGGGACTAAAATGTCTTAAAAGTAATTTATGACACCATATGAATGAATAAAGTATGTGGAAGAATCTTAAGTTCCTGGGGTGCAAATGGAAAAATACTTTATTTCTAATCATTGCTTTTAGTTGAATTCTGTTGAACCTCATTTTCATTCACTTATACTACATTTATTGAGAACTTATTGTGCCTAAACACTGATTTAATTACTGAGAATATAGTGCTAAATAAAAACCTTGCCCATGTAGAGCTTGTACTGTTCAGACAGCAATTCTCTTCATTGTAGTTTAATTCCATAATTTAGAAGATGCATATTTTAAAAAGGTTTCAAGCCATTATGGTCTACTTTCTTTGTTTTGGCTTATTCTGTATGCTGTATTTAATATTACAAATAGTATGTCTTAGAAAACACCAAGCAAAAAAGATATAGAGTACATGTTTGGGCTCATAATATAGGTGTCACAGTAAAAAACTTCCCCATAGAGACTGTATATAGGGTGATTAGGTGTAGAAAATCAGAATAAAAGGATGGAAGGATAGTGGTATAGTTGGAATAATACTAAGAACTCTGGTTAGCTTGAGCCAAGTAATACATCGAGTGTTGGTCATGGGAATTAAGCTTGATGCTGACAGCCTATCAAGAAGGTGCTGGGTGGAGGTGCACACCTGTGATATCA
>NDGN011209607.1:0-11473 GCA_002564285.1 Tympanoctomys barrerae
AGAGAGAGAGAGAGAGAGATTCTGGAAGTTTACCTCCTTAAGAGCCTGACTAGTTTATCTGCTTCTGAACCCCCTTTTATCTCCAAAGCCCAAGGATCCCCACCATCTTTCTGCTGTGAGGCCCTCTCTGAGGGTTGTTGCTGGGCCTCAGGCCTGCGACTCCCAGAAAGGATGAGAGTTCAGGCAGAGGTGGGCTACTTTGGGGCTGGTGCTCAAAGAACAAGGGCTGAGGCTGAGAAGGCTCGCCTTAGCCGCCAGCTACATCTCCCGACCAGTCAAGTCCGTCTGCTACTTAGTGTCTGTCCTCTTGTAGGTCTTGTTGCTATTGTTAAGTCTTGCACAGCCAACTGCATGGTGAGCACTTCTGGGGACAGCTGTGGCTCATGGAAAGGGCAATAGATCAGGTGACAGAGATAAAGCATGGACCTATAAAGTGTGATCTTGGTCCAGTCGCTGATTTCAGAGCCTCAAAGTGTCTTCTTGGCGATACCTGCTAAACTAATTCAGGGCAGTCTTGGGGTCATCATATGAGATAAACTAGGCGAGAACTCTTGTTAACTTTAGAGGTAACACTGGAGCAAACAGTCCCCAGTGAACATGAGTGATGAATGTTTTCACCGCTGTAAACAGTTAACTCTGCTCTGTATTATTTGTAAGTCCTTGGCAGTTGGGTAAAGGGTCATCTCCACCTGTCCTGCTAAAACCTGAAGAACAGACTTTGTACTGAACCCTAACATTGTCTTGAGATTGCTTAGATAAAGTGATGCACTCCCTTAACCAGTAGGATTTGTATATCTATTTTCTTAGGGAAGTGTTGATTATTGTCATCATGGTAAATAGCCGGGAATGATTCAATTTAAGAAAATAATAGGAAAATTTTGCTCATCTTTGATGGGATAATTTGGCCATAATCCCCACCAATAAAGTAGTGGTTTCTTTAAGACATGCTGGCTGGAGGTCATGAATCTGCACTCGTAAAGCCTGCAATTGATTGTTTAGTAGGAAAATCGTATTCGAGTGAGGCACATCAGTATGCAAATCTAAAATGTGGCCATTTTCATCTAGATTGAATATTATTAACTAGCCCAAGGGATAGGATGTAATTAAGATTTTTGAGCAGCTTATTTTTGTCGACTATGATGAGTATAACCCCAATATTTAAAATGACTTACCAGTTTGAATAATGGGAATTTGGACCAGTGTGCCAGTAGCTACACATTTTGGCTTTTAAGTGTAATAAAAAGAGCTTGACTTTTCTCTGCAGGTCCAACTGTTGATAAGGGCACAGATTTGAACTTGAAGCAAATAAGAGAAGGTTCAGATTGTAGGAAAATCATATTTCTTTCTGAACGATGACAGATTTCCATCTCAGTACCTACTCGCTTATTCTAATGCCTCTTGCACAGGTTTCAGAACAAAGACCAGAATGGGACTGACGAGGCCCTTGTTAGGGGTTTTTGCTTTTTACCGAATTAAAACTGTTCGACTTAACACAGCCTTTTGCTGAAGCTCAAGTTGGAAAGGAGAACATCTCGTAGCTTGGATCCCCTTCAGGAAGTTTCCAGTCTCTCTCCACGGAGCGGACCAAGGCACATTCCTGGCAGCCTGTGTGTTGTAGAGCGGTTCCTCGATCGCTGTCCTCCCTGGGTGTGACACGATGCCCATCTCTTCTGCCTTACCCGCATCACTTTACAAGACAGACGAGGTTCTCTCTTCCTCCCAAGAGAAGTTAGGGAAGGGATCCATTTCAGAGCTGTACCGCTTTAAGCAGATACCAGCAGGGCTAGGTTGGTACCACGGCTCATTTCATCCATCCACATTGTCAGGTGTACCATATGTATTTAGTACATCATTTGATAATGCTAAAAAAAATATTAAAGCAGTGTGAGACTAAAGGAGAAAGAAGATGAATGTTAGCATTCCCCTGGGGTTCATGGGTGAAGGAATTAACACAGTGTGGCACTCTACCCTAGCTGTGTTTGTTTCCATGGCAACAGCTACGTACATGTTTCAGACTATCTACAGTGACACAGTTGCAGAAATAGTAGCTTGCAGGTTTCTGATATCGCATCAGTGGACAGGCGGCACGCACTATATTAAGTAAGTGTAAAAGAATTTAAAATATAGCTCTGGATTCAGATGTGTATTAGCTCAGCTGAGCCATGTATTGGGGCTTGCCGCATTCCCTGTCTGCACCACAGCAAAACCTGGGCAAAGTTGAAAGTTGCAAGATTCCAGTCAAACAATTGCCCTGGCTTGGGTAAATATCTTCAAATGAAACCAATGTGAGTGAGTTGCAAAGGTAAGAGAATGGCCTTGGCGGATGACATGGTAAAGAAGGCTATTAACAGAGAAGCTTAGTTTTTGGAGGGGGGGGTAGTGATAGGTAAGGAATGAAAGCTTAGGTTGGAAATAGCTGAGTCTTTAAGCGAATCTAATGTGCAGCAGAATCTTTTAACAGCTGCTGAGTTTATGGCAACTAAGGTCTTTGAGTGTCTCATTGTAGAAATTGCTTTTCTGTAAAAGATGATCAGGTGAGAGACAGTGAGGCTGATTAGGTGTGCGGTTCAAGGGAAACTGGGGCTCCATTGTCTTTTCAGAATGCTTATGTAAATAGCCCTGTTCTCCCCAGGATGACCCTGGCTTGTCTTTGACATTTGCTGCCCCTTTTTAGTACCATTTGCGGGGTGTCTGTGTTTATATTACGCCGCCACATTGTTGCCTGATACGACTTCCGCGTTGGTTAGAGAGCAACCAAGCAAGGATGATAGACTTTGTAAATGTGTGACCGTGCAACTCGATTGTACAGTAATTTAGGAGGAGCGTTCAAATGGGCATTTAAGTATGTGCCAGATCCCTGCTTTTGAACAGCAGCCTAGGTATTAGGGTAATGGATTTCAATGTGCACATTCTGATTGCAGGAGCTTTCAAATATGTTGCAGTTAATTTATACTGAGTTTTTAATGTCAAAATATTTTTATTTATGCCCGTTATTCAGCTTAAGCCCACGTTTACTTTATACTTCAGTTTTATTCATGTATTAGTGAAGAGAATGTAAAATGACATGGGAATTTAATTCATCTATTCATTTGAGGAGCATTAGTTTTCTGGCCAATAGGTAGACTTTGACAAAAGTGCCATATTGACTCTTTTGGTTTCTAGAAGGCTAGCTTGTAGATGCATAGAGGGCGATCCACAGAGAATTGTAGTAATTATTTGGCTGGATGTTAAGAGAATACCCTGAGGGGCTGTGAGGTGCTGAGTACCCAGGCATCTGGAGGGCTGAGACAGGTTTTGAATTATATATCAGGGACTTGAACCCTGGCATATTCACCTCCCACCCCAGTGGATAGGTAGGAGGTACTTTTTTATGACCCTACATTGAAATTAATGTTGAAGCTTCCCGTAGGTGTCCCCATGTGGGCCCCTTGGAGTGGCCCCAAGAGCTCAAGGGAGGTTTGTGTCTTTCGTGGGGGAATTTTTTACGGTGGCTTGTGAGGAAGGATTCTCCTTGTTGGTGAAGGAGCCCCTCTGCCCTCCTCCCACTCACCTGAGTGGATCCTGCAGACCCCAGCCTATGTTTGGAACTTTCAGAAGAGCGAGTTGCAGACTCCTTTGTGTGTGTTCTGGCTTGCCTGCTGAGGAGCCCCTGTGTCCTGGTGGGCTACGTCTCCCCATGACAGCTGTGCGAGGCCACCAGTGCTGCCCCCCAGGCAGAGCAAACAGATGCCATTGGTATGAGAGTTCACAGGACATTCTGTTTTGGGGTTTGAGGGGCCGTGGAGATCTTTGGTTCATTAATCCAGGAAGTTTTCGTTGAACACCTTAAGGAGGGCGAGCTCAACTTCTATTTGGGAGGGCTGCAGCAGACCTTGTTAGGGCTCAGCTCGTGTATGCCTTTTGCTCCTCATGCAGAAGTATTTTCCAGCGTAAAAACAAAACAAAGTATCCATCTCTGTCATTTTATTTTCACTCTTTCATAAGAATAGAAAAACACATAAATCTAAACGTAGTGCCCTAAGTTGAATGAGTCATTTGAACGTAACAGGCTGGCAGTATTTGTAGGAATCCCACTGGATTCCATGCGAGGACCAGATTTATTTTAAAAAATAATAAATTTGAGAGATTCCCAAATAGAGGTCATATGGAATGAATAAGAGAAAAATGAAAGTGCAGACTGATCTTCCTGGCAGCCTTCAGCCTCCCTGCCCGGGAAGTCTCCAAGACTCCCAGCGCCCTCAGGCAAAGGCCAATCTGCTGGTTGGCTCCAGGGCTTTCCCTTATTAGTCCTTTGCCAGCCTCACTTTCACCCTGGCGCCTCTTCACTGAGCATCCTGTCCTCGGGCCCCAGGCTGCCGAGTCGGGGCCACAGTGGGGACGCTCAGGGCCTTTGCTCTTGCTGTGTCTCTGAGCCCTCATCCCCATCTTTGTCACAAAGGCCAGTTCTGATTCGCTTACTTGGTGGGGCTTCCTGGCACGGCCCCCTGCCAGGCGCTCCTGCTTCTCTGGGTGGTCGTTCTATTCTTCATGCTCCCTAACAGCTGGTTTCTCTGCCTTCCCTTACAGCACATGTTTCCTTGCTTTAGGATGAGTTGCAGAGCCCCTTAATGAAGAGGTGAGTGTATTAGAAGCAAGGGCTATGACTTCAGTACTTCGGTAGGTTCAACTGTACTTAGAATAATATCTCAAACTGTTTGAAATGAAGTCTTAAAACTTTGTACAGATATGTATTGTTGGAAAGTCTTCAAATGTTTATATTCTGTGCGCGAAGAGAGCATCAGATGTGGAGATGTTCTAAGGCTTGGTGCTGCCAGCATCTAGGACCTATTCAGCTTCTTTCAGAAGCCTCCAGACCTCCTGCTGTTTGGTATCAGCTAAGCACAGTAACCAGGTGAATGGCTGATTATTTTCATTTTCATAGAGCCCTAAGATTTTGGAGCTGAAAAAGACTTTAAAGAGCTAACCGTCTCACATTACAGAGAAGAGCATTTCGAACCAGAACTGTGAAATGATTTCTCCCAGGACAGAGTTGATTAGAGGCCCAAGCGTGTGGACCCATAGGAGGTCCTGTGTGCTGAGCCTTCTTAGAGCTGACTTCAGGTTCCACTTAAGGTTGTCACCAATCAGCTCCTGCCTTCAGGCTCACGCTGGGATTGGCTTCAGTTCCATATGTAAACACCATCACCCGACAACAATGCCATTCACCAACGCTCTACTAGAGGCTGATACCATTGGGTTAAAATGAAAAAGGTAGACCAAGATGAGAGCTCTGGGAAACTGGGAGCAAAGCTACCAATCCATTAGCCATTGCCTCGCTGAAGCTAGGGCAGCTGCTGAATTCACTCAAGTTCAGACCCTTAAAAAGAATGGAAAAAAAGAAAGCACATAGTTTCCAGTGTCTGGACGCCATGTAGCCAAGCCAGCTGGGTGCAGCACCATGGCGGAAAGATCTCTTGGAAAGATCTCTTTCGTTTCAGAAATCTGAGCTCCTGGCCCTGCCCAGAGGAGAGGCATGTGGCTGCCTGCAACCGTGCCTGATGTGCTGTCCCCTTTCTTTCAGGGCTAACTCTGCCTAGGGTTGCATTAGACACGGCTTCTGTGCGAGGTCCAGGAGGATCTAAAGAAAGACTCAGCCTTCCAAGCTGACACAAGACACAAGCTGTCTTAGGATAGGTTGCGTGTGTGCGTGCGTGCATGTATGTATGCAAGAGTGCATATGTAAGGCCATGGATTTTCAGGAGGACCTCTTGGTCTCTATGTAAACATGTGCTTTCTCTTGCCCACAGTTAGCCTGCAAAGGGAATAAAGCACAATTCAGGTTTCCAAGTTGGAAGCCTGATTAATCTCTCTGCCAGTTACATATGGAAATAAATTAGTAAATGGTCCATCTGGGACTAAACTACTGCAGAGATGATAAATTATTGCCTTCGTATGTGTCGGTGTTGCTGAAGACGGAGTCGTGCTCACCAGGAGCTGCTGGAAGATAACTGGATGCTCTATTGTGGTCCAAGGAGGAGCATTTAAAGGGAAAAAATTACGAGGAAAAAAATTTACCTTGAAATGTTTCTGGGGAGAATGGATCCGTTGGTGCCAAGTTTGTTCCTCGGAATTGCTGTATCTGCACATATTGAAAAGGAGACTCTCAAGGGCACAGGAACATTTTAGTTTTATACTTTCAAAGGCCAGTGCAGTAACAAGTGTTAATTAGGACCCAATGTCCCAGTGAAAAGGCTAATTCTGTACATCTGTGTAGGCTTGCAGTTTATAATTTTCATAGCACCTTTTTATCTGTTTTTTATTTCATTTCAAGGAGGGTGGAGCAGGTTGAAGCCTGCTTTTAAGAAAAAAAATAAAAATCCCTAATTAATTTATTTATTTGATGCAGGATCTTACTATGCAGCTCAGACTCCTAGTGATCCTTCTGTCTCAGCTTCCCCAGTGCTGGGATTATGGGCATGTGCCACTACACCCAGTTTCAGGGTGACAGTACATACCTGGGGTTCCAGGGCCAGCATGGCATGTGGTACTAGGGATTGAACCCGAGTCCTTGTGCTTGCTGGGCAGGTGCTTAGACTGCTGAGCTATCTCCCTAGCCTGAGGCCTGCTTTTTTTTGACAGCTGGAAAACTGAGGTTCGGAGGGACTGGGAAGATGGCTCCGTAGCATAAGTGCTTGCCTGGCAAGCACAAGGGCCTGAGTTCAATCCCTGGTTCCACCCAAAACCAAACAAACAACGAAAACAACAAAAACCAAACAGGTTCGGGAGCTGAGAGAGCTGCCCGTATTGCCTCGCAAGGTCACATGGCAGAGCTGGGATGCGAAGCAGATGCTGCTGGTTCTGAGTCCAGCTTCATTTCAGTCTGAGCACTGGTGTGACATCAGATACCCTTCCAGGGACCCGCCGTTCCTCTACCAACATCAGGAAATAAAACATTCTGTTGATGGTAGTTTTCTAGAAGCAAACACCAAACTTCTTGATGATAAAAAGTACTTTTTCTCCACCCAGAGATGTTGGATATTAGCTTACCTTTTTGAGGAGGACTAAAGCTCATGACTGTCAGTGCATTTTATAAAGTTAAAACCAAGGTAGCTTCAGGGGTTTTAGGTATGCAAAGGCTTTGGAGGGTTTTTTGTCCTTATATCAAATGGCTTGAATCTACTGTGACACCGAGAGTCTTGTGCCTACTTTAAAATTTTCTTTTGTGTTCTTCCTCCTGGGTAGACCTTGAGCTATGAATCTTTAAGGCAGCGGAGAATCTCCACTTTGGAAAATGCACTGAGAAAAATACAAAAAAACAAAGTGGCTACAGAATCTTTAAGTTACCTCAATTACTAGACATCAGTTTCTGACATAAGCCCCTGATACACGCTGGGGACGGGAGCTGCGTACACAGAAAGAGGAGCCCACGTCCCCCGGCTTTTATGTCTGCGTTCAGGAGTCGCTGGGTGTCGCCCAGCTCACTGTCCTGTCTCTCGTGCATCGGCAGACCTGGTCGCTCTGAGTCCTGCAGAGCCCTCATGCTTTGCTGCTGCCCCTTCCTGCCTGTCACTGGCCTGTCCCAATCTCAAGATCCGTTAGTACTGTTGTCGTCTCCGTGAGATCATCTCTTGTTTTCACCTTCCACCTGGCCACAAAGGCAAGTAGCTTCTGCGACCCACTACCTGATAGAAGGCACACAGGCTGTGTTGAGTTGCAGGGCGCAAGTCCTGTCTTCCCCACTTCTCAGGGCAGGGACTCCCTGTCACCTCCCATCTCTAAATCTTCCTCCCTTCCAGGCCCTCGCTCCGTGCCTTTTCTTTAATTGGAGCTTAAACACAAAGGAGAGAAGAATACTTTTATTTTATAGCACCAGGGTCAATGTCTTTGTCTGAGTGAATAAATGAACAGTCTGTATCAGAATCACTAGCAGGGCTTGTGAAAACACAGATCTCTGAGTTCCCCTTCCAGATATTCTGATTCAGCGTCCTGGGTCTGAGCCAAGAATTTGCTTTTCTTAACAAGCTCTCAGGCAGCATGTGTGTTGCTCAGGGACTGTACTCTGAGCACTGCAGATTCAATGAATTTATTTCCTGGCATTCTCACACTGGTAGGTGGGGCTAGTAGGATAATATCGTAGCGTATCATTGGCTTATACCATTGTTTTCATTAGAGTTGACTTTTGGTCATCTTTGAAGTTTGGGCTAAAAAGCCAAAAATTACTGTGCAATCGAGTTCGTGTACCAGCCTCCCTGTTTTGTAGTATTATTGGTGAACTATGACCCAGTAACTCGAAGCCCCTTAGTGAGCTAGTCTCGAGGATTAGAACCAGAGCAATTTCACTTTACAGTAGAAGAGAGAACCCCTGACTCTGCAGCCTGTCTGCGTGGTCTGTCCAGTGGATCAAGGCTGGCACAGGGAGGATCGCTGGCCTTGGATGCTTGTTAGTGCACTGATGTTTCCCCTTTATGGAGACAAGTGTTTCAGAAGCAGCTACAGTAAAATAAAATGATCTCACAAACGTCTCAATGGCAATTGCAGTAAAATCACATAATCTCACAGTATCTGTGGCTTATATTTTCAGATATCTGTGTCCTCTTATGCCCTGGGAGGCAGTTTTAAAAACACTCTATCCTGAAAGATTCAGTCCTTCCATAACTATCCAAGAAATAAAGAGGTACTGTTGCAATTGACTCTCCCTGAAGTGTATCATTTTCTAGGGACAGGCCGGCCAGGGCATCGCCGTAGTTGCCAAGGCTCTCTGCTCCTCTCCTCTAATGGCCTCTTCCTTCTGCTCCTTCCCACCAGCCTCTGGAAGCATCGCTTTATGATGATGGGAGCGCTTTTGTCCATTCTGTGACGGAGGTGGAGCGATGCTGACCTTGGCTTCCTGGACCCATTCTGACTCAGGTAATCCTGCTGTGCCTCCCCTTCCCCAGTTGGCCTGACCATACCTGGATGCTTACACTGAATGCATGAAACACTAAAGCTATATTTAAATACAAATGACAAATTGATTGTTTCTCCACCCATTGGCAGCATCCCTTTCTCCTCCCAATCTTAATGATCAATTCATGCAGCTGATCAGACTGACAATGTGGTCAATCCAATTTAGACATTAAGATGATTGAAAACATTGAATCACATCTTTACTTAAAATTCCACTGTGTGTCTTAGATGCACAAAGCAACCAGAATCATGCTGGGAATTTTCCTACAGAATCTTGTGCCTCTACATCAGTTTCTTTCCCATAATACCTTATTTAATTGTATTACTCTTTATAATGTTGTATCTCTTCATTGTGTTCAATAAGTATTACTGTATATGTTTTGTGGTCTTGGGATAGATGGAGTAAAAAAAATAAAGAAATAAGACTGATGTCCATCCTCAGGGAGCTTGTTGTTGTCATCTTGCCAAAAGTTCACAGCTAGTACATGCTAAACCTCTGGATCCAGCTGGGGGTCAGAATGGGCACCTTAGCCCTCACTTCAGGAAGCTGAAGAACTTCCAGATTGGGACTGAGATAGTTAGGGGAGTATTCATAGACCGAGAAGGGTCTCAAGTGGCTTTGTTTCCACTGATCATATGGTCAGGTGGAGGGAAGAGGGTGGTGACAGGGCCACAATGACAGCTTTGATGGGAAAGTAGGAATGAGCTCTCCATGAGCCAGGTGGCAAGGCCTTGGCTGCCTGTATCACAGTGTTTGGAAGACCCTGATTTTTGGTCCCAGCCAGAGTCAGAGCCTAAGGGCCCAGGTCCCTGGAGGACAATGGAGCAGAACACCCCGGGAATCCCCACCTGCCCTGTTGTAAGGGGCCGTGGCTGGCAGTGTCTTTCTGAGGACAGTGACCACTGTTGCCAGCTTTGGCTGCTGTCTTGCTGATTTTTTCGGCCTTGCTGGGCCTGTCTACACCCTACCCCTGCCTTTCTACCTCCTACTTACTCTTCTCCTGCCCAGCTGCCTCCACCTCCTCCCAGCGGGGCCAGACACTCCTGGCTTGGGGATGGACCAGAGGCTGTGATGTCAGTACCTGGTGCTCGCAAGCTTCGATGGGAAGCTGGAGGTCGAGCTGCAGGGTCGGAAGCCAACACCATGAGTTTCTTTGAAAGTTGATGAGGAGGACATCTCTAGTAAGTTTTGAAAGTCTGAATTTAGGTTTAGGAGTCTCAAAGCCAAAGCTGGGGCCACAGTCAGGGATAGGGAGCCAGGTGCTCTGATTAATTTGGGTGTGGCACACCCCATCCTGCCCACACCTGGTTCTTTTCATTGTTGCTTTCTACCTGGCTGGTTAAAGCAGCAGTGCCTAGTGCAGGGTCTTAGAGGCCTTAGATTTGCCAGCTGAGAGGCTCGCGTCTCCAGTCAGGTGGTGCCCTGGCCACGCTGCTTCCTGAGCATGCTGGGCCCAAGAGCACAGGCCCTCACTGACTGAGGAACTCTGGCCTTCTGGAATCACAGCCCCAGCCTCCAGCTAAAGGAAGAGGTAGAACTAGAATAACAGTATTCATGTTCCTTTCCCACAGAAGTGATAGTCTATTGAGAGCTGTCCTACTTTTTCTAAACCTTGGTCAGGGCTTAGCAAATTACATTAGGTCCACTCACATGGGGCAGCCCACTGCCTATTGGTACATGACAGACAGGCTGAGAAGGATTCTACTGATTTTAAATAGTTTGAAAATTGTAAAAGAAGATTAACATTTTATACTTAATAAGAATTTGATGGAATTCAAGTTTCGATGTCTCTAAATAAAGTTTTATTGAGACACATCTGTGTTCATTGATTTCTGGATTATCAATGGCAGCTTGTATACTACAGTGACAGAATTCAGTAGCTACAACGGAAACCATAAACTATGTATCAACTGGCCTCAAACAGAAGTTTGCTGGCCAGAGGCCTCGGTAATTGTGTAACCTAAGCACTTGCAAAATTTGAGGTGTAGAACTTTTTCCTCATTAAAGACATAGGTTTGAAGGATGAGTAGAATTAGAATAGGACAGGAGTGAGGGATAGGTTTTCTAGCCTGAGATAGTGAATTGATCACTTCCTAGCTCTATTTTTCCATTTCTCTCTTTAATCTTCAATTAAATCATTGGGGCTGTTGTATTTCAAGAACTTAGATACAGTATTTCTCCTAAAAGGATCCATCTGGGAATCTTGGATTATTCTACATGTTGAAATAAATCGGCACTGAATTAAAAATGAACCTTGAGTTTTGGAGCTGTTTTCTTTTTTTTTTGGTGCTGATGTGAGCTGTTTTATTTCAAATCAAATAAGTACTTGGTTTTAAGTTCAGTAAGCATGAAGTCTTACCATGAGTAAGCTACAACACTTAAATCTGGCAACATGTTTCTCCCAGTGTATGAGGATTTGATGATCTTGTGGAGTGAAAACTATAGTGAAAGTTGGAGATATGTGTGGGTTCTAACCTTACTCATTGGGTGAGCCAGGGATACCTGTAGAATACTTGGTGAAAAGTAAATCCCAGATCTCAGGGCCTA
>NDGN011209631.1:0-12019 GCA_002564285.1 Tympanoctomys barrerae
CAAAAACCTAATATTACTGTCAGTGACAGAAGGTATAGTACCTGCTAGTTTTTCGGGATAGCATTTCCTGACTTAGGCCCACCTCTTTTTTCCCAGACAAAAAGAGGTTCTCTGGTCTCACAAGGAGCACCTGTTCACACATTTTCCATAGAACTTCCTACTTTGAACTTCTCAGCCTATGTGTCAGCCTCCTCTCAAAGGACCTTGAGCAACATTACCCTGTTTATGGTTTTAAGTTCTACCTGCATGCAAGTGATTTAAGTATATTCCTACAGGTGAAGTTCCCTTCTTCAAATTCAGACTCATAAAACAGACTAAGGAGATCCAATTGGGGGCCTTCCAGATGTGGTTAGCTCCAAGCCTTATTATCTTTTCCCCTTTCTGTATCACCTCACCTGTAAGTTGTGGGGTTTTTTTTGTTTTGTTTTGTTTTGTTTTGTTTTTTGGCCATGAAAGGTACAGCTATCAGTTACCCAAATCAAACTGTGAACCATTCTCGCAGCTCCTGATGAAAATTTTTGAATTCTTTTTCATGATACGTAATTCCATACAAAGATGGTAAATATCTGACAACCAGCATGGTAGGGGCCTGAGCTGTACCATGCCAACATCCATTGTATTGCGTAAGTACTCCTGTCATGGCTGCCCTCAGACTACCCCCATGACATCTCCCAATACAAAGCTTGGAAAGAGTGTTTCATAGCATACCCATATTGTCTGCGCCATACAGAGAAAATAAACATGAATACTCTCAGCAGTATAGGCAATGGGGAAATGTAACAAAACAAGTCTTTACTTTGAGTATTTAACCTTTGTAATGTAATTCATTTAAGAGAAAGTTAATGCAATGTAATTGCTAATAATGGCTATACTTAATAACTGGCTCTCAAAATTCATGAAAATTTAACCACAAGTATTCTCAAGCACGGCACTTTATCATTTCCTGCCTACCTAACAATCTAGTTACATTTTCTTTCTTTGTCTCCCTTTGTGCCCAGGGCTTTATTGACTCAGGATCAGTTTCACCTTCTACATAAATTGTCTTTGCCATCAATACTCCTAGCCTCCTGGCTAAGCCCACCTACCTAGCAAATACCTATGTATCTTCCGACATGTCATCTTGTTTATAAACCTTTGCCTAATTCCCTGACTCCTTCCCATGGGTTTTGTACCAACCTAAGGGGCTCATGCATAATTTTACCGTGAGCTCTGGCCAGTGTCCATTGTTTACAATTTTAACTTTACTATTGAACTGATTTACCATGCTTAATTTCTGTACTTCAGAAATACTATAGATAGTATAGATCCTTGGAAAATAGATTGAAAAAAATAGCTATACTGCTACTCAGCATTCAGTAAACACTACCTTGAGCCGATGTCCAGCATTTTTCCTCTAAAAGTTTTTTCTAGATTTCTAGACACACCCTGTGTCTGGCTGTCCTCACCACCTCTTTCTTTCCAGAACTATGGAAAAGTTACTATTACTATTGTTGTAATGGGAAGGAATCTGGGTACAAAAGATTGGGGGATACAGGGAGGTTAAAAAAGAGAAGAAAAATGCCAGGCAGGCAGATGTACATCTTTAGAATCCTTCTAGCTTTGCTTAATAACAAACCAAAATCTTCTCTAGACAAACGCCAGGCATCCTCTAGAAAAGGATGCGTGCTTTCTGCTTGGGCCTCTGTCCTGGAGTCCCAGGTGGAACTAACCTTATTGCTGCTCTCCCAAGGGGAGAGTCACTAGTTAGTGACTTCCATAATTCTGCTGCTAGTCTGCCTGCCCTCAGCTGTCCCCCAAGCCCAAGTCTCTGGAGACAGTTCTGCTGGCTTAGAATTGCAGCTGAGCTTCTGTTCAGCCGCAAGCCAGTTCTTTATTTCTTTCTGAAATGTGTGCTCTCCTAGAGGTTCCTGGTTCTCTCCACCTCTGCCAGTCATGGAGTTCAGTTCCCCAAACCTTCGACTACTGACCACTAAGTCTTCTTTTGGGCAAACCACTCATATGTCTACCAAGTAATTACATTTCCCCTAGTTTAGGCCCTAGACTGCAGGAGATTTTTCTCAATATGTGTATATATTACCTGAAGGGTCATTTCCTGCATGGCTTCTACTCACTTTCCTACAGGGAAAATAACCACTATCCTGTGCACTAGATTTGCTTTACCTAATGTGCTTGAGTCGATTTACCAACTCTTTCTAGAGCAGGAATTATATTTTTTTTCCAGTCCAGTATTTGACACAGTTAAGCATTAAACATTGTTGAACAATGAAATGAAGTAAAGAGCAAACACTTGGGTGTTTTTCTCATGAAAAGTACCAACATTTACATTGCACCAGGGAGACTCCATCTTTCACCTCAAGTAGCTTGCACGGTAAGTCTTACACAAACCTCCAGACCTGTGGAAAAACTTATAAAAATTTCTCCTCAACTTAAACCAAATGATTTTTCCTGTGCTCTTGTTTATGCTAGCATTCATACACAGGCCACATCTGTACGCTACCAAAACCTTGCATTCTAAATTCCTTCAGGACATTGCTCTTTGTGAAATTTGCTTAGTGTCTTTTAGTTTGAAATAGCATTAGAGAAGCAAATCTTAAATAAAGCCAACCGGAGGTGCAGCGTTTTCCCACAGGACTAAAGATTCCTGGTGAGTCCAGGCACCCAGCTGAACAAGTAAATGACGGGCTTTCAGTCCCCTGCCTTGGAACCCCAGCAGGTCTTGCCAGACAATTACTACACGGACAGGGAGAAAGCGGCCTGGCTTCTGCTGACAGATGGACAGCTAGCAGAATGGACCCTCCCACCAGCTCCATCTCCTCGTGCAGCTGCATGCTGGCCCTGCGTACAATCGCGGTCTCCCAGAGGACCAGATGGCATTGTACAGCTGAGAAAGACGCTCCCGGTGGGAGGGGGGCGGGCGGCTCGCCTGACACCGGAGAGGGTTGGCTTTCAGAGGGCTCTTAGCAACGGCCCCGGTCTGACCCTCCTTGCACCCCCCACCTCCCGAGAAAATCAAATCAGTGTGCTTTTCTCCATGCGCGAGCGAAGCGGTGGCAGCAGCTGTCCTAGGCAGCCCTCCTCGGCGCTTATGAGTAACCTGCTCTGAGAGCTGATGGTTGCTGCCTTTGCAAAGCGCTGCTGAGAGGTAGAGGATCGACCACTGCCCATCCCCCGCTGCCGGGGGGGCTTCAGGCTGGAAGTAAGTCCGGGTGCTTCATCTCCTCTCCTTGATAGGCGGGACCGAGAGGGGCTCCAGCCCCCATGGACTGACAGGGGCTTTATTCTAGAGTCCTCAGCTCTCGTGGCTGCGTTTTCCTTTCCCGTTTGTAGGTAAAGCCCCATTGGCTTCATTGGCTCCTTGATTTAAACCACGCCCGGCTTTCTGCCTGCTCTGCTGCTGCAGGGCCAGGGCGCCCAGCCACATCCCAGCCTGTGTGCAGGGAGACAGGCCGCTGCTGCTGCTATTGTGTGCATGCCGTCACGGCCTGTCCTCTCTTCCAGAGATGGCTAACAGGGGCCCAAGCTATGGCTTAAGCCGGGAGGTGCAGGAGAAGATTGAGCAAAAGTATGACGCGGACCTGGAGAACAAGCTGGTGGACTGGATCATCCTGCAGTGTGCTGAGGACATAGAGCACCCGCCCCCTGGCAGGGCCCATTTTCAGAAATGGCTAATGGACGGCACGGTAAGGCCACAGCGACCTCGGTTGCTGGGGTGGTGGGCAGGGAAACCCTCCCCAGGGCCCTTCCCTTCAACTCGGAGCCCTGGGGATATCAGCTGTTGCCTCTCAGCTTCTCACTGGGAGGTAGTGGTAGAAATGCTTTTATTTTTTTCAGTGCTGGAAGAGATGGGCTTCCTGCACAATTCCCTATCTAGAGTAGAGAAATCTCCACCCATCTGAGCATAATAGCTTCCTTCTGAGTTATCTGAGCTGTTGGCAAATTAGAAACCCTCCTTGATATTCCCGTTGAGAATAATGAAGTGTTTCCTTGGGTCTCTCCAGCCTTCTTAGTGTATCTGCTCTTTGGGGGCCATTTCTCACCCCGAGGGAACTGGCTGGTTACACAGTGAAACAAAGAGGAGGTGGGGTGGCTAGCTACTTTTCGGTTCTTGGTCCTTCTGAGGAGTAGCACTTGCTGGAAATACTCACTTTCTTTTGAAGGGATGGGGTCTCATGGACATGCAGGGAGTCCTTATTTGATAGCTGCTGTTCTGACCAAATGCTTGTGTGTGTTTGATGGTTTGAAAACTGTAGGCTTCGCTGATACAAACAAGTTCATCGCTTTCCACAGGCAGTGATTTAGTGTTACATAACCCAATCCCACACATTTGTTCCATTGCCCAAGACTTGGGTTATAGGTGCCTGGAAGGAAGATACCCAGTTCCCTTTTACACACGCGGGGACAATTCTTGGAGACCACCTTTTGATGGAGAGCACATCAAAATGCCCTCTTCCTCCAGGAGGCATGAATACATTCCTCTGTGAATAGCACTGGAATCGTGTCTTCACCACTGGCATCATTCCCTATCTGTGAAATTCTTTGCCTCATCCTAGAGAAGGAAGGCAATGAGTTCTCATGCAATTAGTATAGCCCTGGGAATAGGGTTGTCTGGGTTTGCGGAGGTTGGTATGGTAGGCTAGCCACATGGCCCTGAACATGTGCCTGCCTGGTGACCATGACTTGCTCTTGTCCAAAGGTGAGCTGTGCTTTGTGGTGTGTGTGTGTTGGGGGTGGGGGCTGGCAGGACACACTTCTTAGCTGTGACATTAATTACAAAAGGAAAGACTGATTCTGTGCCCTATTTCCCTCAGGTCTTGTGCAAGCTGATAAACAGTTTATACCCACCAGGACAAGAGCCCATCCCCAAGATTTCAGAGTCAAAGATGGCTTTTAAGCAGATGGAGCAAATCTCTCAGTTTCTAAAAGCTGCAGAGATCTACGGCGTCAGAACCACTGATATTTTCCAGACTGTGGACCTTTGGGAAGGTAAACAGCCCTTTCTGCCTTTGGATCTGTTCTCCCTTCATCCTACTCCTCCCTTTTGCCCAGCTTTCTGTGGTCTTCCCTGTGCCTGAGGGAGGATGGAGAGTGGTCTTATCCATCTTCTGAGCCATTGTTAGCCTCCCTGTTTTGTGATAGGTGTTCTCCTGTCCTGGACCACATACCCTGAGGAGGCTGCAAGGACCTCAGCAAAATCCTGTGTAAACAGAAGTCTCTACAGAGAGGCACCTCAGAGGGTGACGTGGATGCCTTTTCTTCCTGTTACCCTCCTATGACAAATCACTGCTCTTGGAAGGGAGGCAGGGGCAAGTGCTTCTGACTCACTAGCAGCAGGCTTGTAGACAAAGGCCTTTGGTGCTGTTTTGTCATTCAATCGGAGAAGAAAGCTGTGCTCTAACCCTTCATGGAAATATTATTAGAGAGCTTGGTGACTTTACCTTTCAAATAGGTATTCTGCTCAAAGAGTATGAGAATTGATTTTTTTTTTTATTTCACATTTGCAAAATGACTGGGTAAGGAAATCTTATAAAAGTAAAAATCAAAACACATTCCTGGGCATGCTTAATAATCCACCATTTTTGAAGAGAATGTGAATGTACATTCTACCTAGGAATTTGGAACTTAAGGCCATGGGGTCTGTTGTCCTTTAATGAAAATATGTACATCTCTACCCATGCAGCTGTATCCTGTCTGGACTATGCCTGCCTGAGGCACTGAGAGACAGACCAGTCTGAGCAAGACTGCTGGATTGACTCACATGTTCATTGTCACTGGCTGTCGTTTTAGCCTACCCAATAGGATCTCTAGGGCCATGACCCAGATGTCTCTCTGACAGGGAAAATGGGGTAACATTCCTCTGGATAGTTGAATTAGATTTCTGGTAGAGGGCCATTCCACCAAGCAAATTACAAAGAAACAATTACCTCATTAATCCTCTGCATCCTACAGGGAGCTACCATTTATGTTTCCCTCACAATGAGTAAAATCCTAGGACCCCAAGATGTTTACCTTGGTTTTTAGAACTTTGATATCTAAAATTTCAGCCTGTCCCACTGGGCTTCATGGACACTTGCTTCCTAATTCTCATGTGATGCCATAGTCAGTGCGTCCTTCATCAAAACTAGAAGGCTTCTCCTCAGTTAAGACAGCTATGACTTAATACATTCTTCTGGATATTGGGTAGGTGCTTTGCTACATAATGCCAATGATTTCTTCTGTCAAAGCTTTGAGATGTTTTTAGTTTCTCCATTTTGTAGATAATGAAAATTGCTTGTGGTTATGTGTATTCACCAGAGACCTAACAGAACAGCCAGGACTCAAACCTGGGTGGTCTGGTGCCAAGGCATAGGACTTAGCTATTCTGCTACACCATTCTCTGGGCAGGAATCTTAGTCTCCAAGTCTCCATCACCTACAGCACAAGTCATAATAGTGACTAGCTGATGATGCTGAGGAGGAGGATGAGGAAGTTGAAGCAAGGCTGTGTGGGACTGAAAGACGGAGTGTTGCTGTGAATGAAAAGGACCCCATGAGAGCTAAGGAAAGGAAGTTTGGCGGAGGAAGAAGAGACTGGGAAGTCTAGGTGGTGGGATCCTGAGGGAGCTCTCCTGTCTTTACATTGTTGAAGAAGCTTTATGTCCTCTCCCTCTTCCCCCACAATCCCGAGGGCGAACTTTACACTTGGGAAGTAATTGCAGCAAGCAGCAGGGAGGGTGGTGCTGAGCAGTGTTTCTAGGGGCCACACAGTACATGAAGTCCACACCACCCACTGTGGCCCTGTGCATTGGATTCTCCCTAACACAGAGAAAGGATAGGAGACCAGCGTGTGATCACAGGAGGGTGCAATAGGGCCGTGGACCAGCCAGCTCAAAGGGAGGGTAATGCTTCAAGAAAAGAACAAGACAGACCCTGAGGTTTCCATCCCCAGCACATAAGGAGGGTGAGATTCTAAAGGGAGGAAAAGAAGGATGATTCCAAAAGTACTGTGACTGACATAAAGGAATCTAGGTAGACTGTGGACTAAATAGGAACTGGCAATAAGGAAGCAGAGCCTTTGACATTTTCAAAGGATGCCTGGAGGCCCCAGGGAAGACTGAGGTTCTGGGGCTTCCTTATGAGTTGGATGTGACACATAATTTCTCAGGATCATTGTCTGAAGCTCAAGACAGAACTGGATTACATGCTATGAAGCAGGAAGCAGGGGCTTATTCTTTTTAATTAATCAGTTAATTAATTGTTAAGCAGAGATGTAGAGAGCATTAGACAAGTGGTGTGGAACCATGGCCTGAGCAAATAAAGCCAGGGTTCTTTCTGAGAGAGGTAGCAGGAACTGGTCAGTTTTCTTTCCACAAGGCAGGGGTCCTTTCTACAATAACCGGCTGATTGTAAGCTGGGAATGGCTAAGCTAGACTCAGCGGGGTGCAGCAGGAAGGTATGGCACATGCTGAGGCGTCTGTGGCTGTGTGAGGGCAGACAGTTCATGTACACAGCTGTAGGACCAACCATTTGCATAGCGTAGCCCCGCAGCCCCCATATAAGTCTGCTCCCTGCCTCAGATATTCGTGCTATCACAGCTCAGTCAACTCACATCGATTCCTGATTTACTGGGCCCGAGCTGTGCAGATTGTGGCTGTTGTGGTCCAGCCCCACTTGGCTGGGATGTGTCTCCCTCCTCTGCAGTTATTTCAGACTTCCCCGGTCTCAGTCTCCCTTGCCCTCCCTTGGCTTCTTCCTAAGAAAGAAACAGAGATTCTTTCTTCCACATTTCTTCCCCCAGAAACACAATGACCTCACCAGACCAGCTGCCTCTGTGCAGACCACTAGAGCTGTACCAGCCCTGGCTTTTACAGACGCTTTTCATCTTCTCTGCAATTAGTTACATAGACAGGGACCCCTGTGGCACCCACTGTCGCTAAACCCTTTTGAGATCAAATGTTTAGAATGGTCTTGGGGGCAATGAGAAACAAGTTTTTTCAAAAAGAAATCCAAGGCTGAATGTTATAGACAAAGCTAGGAAAGGCGCCCCCCTGGGGATGGCTGGGGTGGTGTCCAGGCCTTTCAGAGATGGAAAGGAGGTGAACACAGACTAAAGGAAGTAGATCTTTGGGTGAGAGAAGGTGAATGGCTGGTTCTTTTTGAGTTTGCCATGGTTCCTGTCTGTGACTCAGGAGAAAGTGCACTCTAGCTAAGACTTGAAAATTTTTTCTAGGAACAAACAGGGAAAAGGGAAGAAAAGAACAAGAAAAGGAAGTGCGTTTGTGTAATTAGGGGTGTGAATGTGTAAGAGAGAGAAATAGGAGTACGTTTCTGGCCACTGTTAGTTTGTGGTCAGGAGGATGCAATGAACGCGTATTCCAGGTGATGTAGCATCCCTCAGCTCCGGGGTCGGGAGCTTCTTTTCAACTGCTTCACACTTGTCCACCACCACTTAGCAATTGGCTTCTCTAGGCCTTGATTGGGAATAAAATGGGAATGATAGCACCTGTTTCATAGGATTAATATGGAGAACAAATGACATGATACATCGAGAGTGCTGAGAGTAGTACCCGGCAAAATAGAGCAAGGTAAAGTGGTTCCGGTCTTGACTTGTCCTCTCTACGAGTAATCCAAAATGCAGGAGAAATGAAGCTGGAAAGGCGGACATTCTTCCTAAAACCCGTGGGCTTAATAGCCACACGCAGAAGCTAAGGGAGACACCCAGAGGACTTTTGGCCTCTCTGCCGTCTGTGGGCTTTCCGCCCACCCCCTCACCCATTCTCCAATAGAATGGGATTAGCTTTTCACTCACTTATTGACTTTTTTTCACTTACTGGGCATTGCCTCTTTGATCTGTTCCTCTATTATATATGGCTTTGCCAATTTCAGGCCGAAGCACCCTGGTATAATGGAGTTTGGAGTGAAGTAGACAGGTTGAGAGCCTTTTTAGCAGCATATTTTTTTGACCTTGTAAATTACTTAGCTTTTTAGAACCTCGGTTCTCTTCTCTATAAGCTGGCCTAACATTCAGTCATAGGGTTTCTTATGGGATTGAATTATAAAATGCTTAGCGCAATGCCTGGCTACTAGACACCTAATAACTGCTGGGGTTTTTATCCCTACTATTAGCCCATCAGCAGCTGACCTTTTGGATTTATTTCTATAACCACTTGGTGGGTATAAAGCATAAAAACATTCTAGAAGGTCAAAGCAAGCAAGACTGAAAGATCAATGATCTAATTATTCTCAGCAATTTGACAAGGATCCTGGACATGGAGCGTGTGGATGTCTGTTTCACTCTCTTGACTAGAGAGTTCAGGAGGTGTGGCCTACATTGCGAGTGGAAAGCCTGAAAAGCTCAAATATACTATCTGGGGAGGTGTCACTAGATGTGCCATTCTTCAACAGCAGAAGAGAAGAAACCTTTCACCCATGTGAGAGATATTTTGGGATTTCTCAAGGGAGCTGCAGAGACTTGGGGTGTAACACATACCTGCTGCTTGAAGCCTCCTTTTCTGTTGGAGCAGCTTTCATTGCCTTTACTGTGGTGGCTGTGATAATTATAATTGCTGGGTTTTTCCTTCAGAAGTGGTTCTCAAACTCAGGCACTCATTGGAATCACTTGGTCAGCCTGTTAAACACAGATTTCTAGGTCACAACCCCAGAGTTTCTCAGGTAGTAAGTCTTCAGCAAGGCCTAAGAGTTTGTATTTCTTGACAATTCACTGGTAACGCTGCTTCTGCTGGCCAGGGAATCCAACTTGGAGAACTACTGCCCTGTGCACTGTGACTTTCCCCTCAACACAAATTCATAAATCTTGCGGAGCAAAGACAGCTTACTTTTTGACATTTCTTTATTGACTACATCATCATGTTTTCTTCCTTGAGTAGAGCCAGGGGCTGCGCCTAAGTTAGTCTTGAGAGAAAGTAATAAAATTAAGAGAACAAAATTCTTGTTGAAGTGTCTTTACATTAATAGTGCTCCCACTTTACTAATGTTAAATTGGGCCACTACAGGAAGGGATCCCTGGCCCCACGCCCCAGGTACTGTAGCTTAGTACTTGGGGTCTATGACCACATTTGGGGTGACATTGCTTGGTAATAGTCTAGGAAACAGGCAACATTTTATGGTCAAATCAAAGCATCCATTGCTACCTGACACTCACAGTAATGGCGAACCTTTTAAAGATTTCAGCGCTACAGCCTGCTGGGACATGTGTGTCATAGATTCACCACCACTGCTCTAGGGCTTCCTAGCTAAGATAGAAAGCCACCAGCTTTTTTTATTTTGTGTTTGTAAGACTTTTTTTTTTAAATTAGTTTGAGGTCTAAAGCAACATCAACAGACAGATACAGATTTTTCCTACCTTCGCTCTGTCCCAGCACATGCTTAGTCTGCCCGCTGTCAATATTCCCTACCAGAGTTGTAAGCGATAAGCTTACGTTACCACCTCAGTATCACTCACAGACAGCAGTCTCCCTCTTGCCATTATACATTCTAGGGTTTGGACAAATATATATAATGAGGTATATCCACTCCTGTGGCATCTCACAGAGAATTTCCACTACTTTAAAAATCTTTTGTTTCTCACCTTTTCATTCCTCATCACCCCCAACCCTGATTTTTTTTTACTGTCTCCCTAGGGTTGCCTTTTCTTGTGTCATGTGGTTATCATGAACGATGCATCATATAGCCTTTGCTGATTCTACTCTACCAGCTCCTTTAAAATGTTAAATCTAGAATTACCTTCTGCCCTTGTTAGGTGGCTAGAAGAGTCTAACAGCTTGGTGTTAACATCCTGAGTGATAGTGTAAACTTGCTTCTCTTCTTTCCTTTCATTTTTCTTTTAGGGTCCATGGTCTATTGCTAGGTCACCCTGAGCTCAGTCTCACTGTGCTCTGCCTGCTTCTAGAAAATTCTCAACACTGGATTGGTCCTTCTTTTGGCACTATTTTTTTGTTTTTTTTTTTCTTGGAAGAACAGCATTGAGCAGTGATACTCGGGCTGGCTTGAAGAGCCACAGGCACCCATCAAAGTACCAAGAGTGGCTGTCAGGAAGCAGAGTGATTCCAAGCTGCCAGGGCTCTGGGCTGACTTCCAACTTGGATCAAAGCCCTTCTAATGACCGGTTTTACTTTTTGACTTTGTGAAAGATATATCTGAAGGAAGAACTTATTGCTTAATAGATATTACTTAGTACTCGCCATATGCCAGATACTGTGATGTTTTAAAAAATGGGAAACCAAAGTATGAGATCAGCATTTGCCTGTCCATCTGTTTGTATTAGAATCATCCCAAGAGACTGCTCATAATCTGAATATTTAAGATGCTCAGGGAATTCTGATGATTAATTTATTTCAGAAAGTCACCAGGTTGCCCTGATGGTTTAAGTCATATGGGGAGCTTATGAAAAACATAGACCCCCCAGGACTTGTCAAATAAAGTGCAAATCATAAAATACAGTGTATGTTTAAATTTTAGAAAATTCATTACAGTAAGAGACACCTAACCATTAATACATTAAGGCCCTCAAAAGACTCCTTTTGAACACACTCGTCCCATAATTTGTGCCACTTTCTGAAGTCTATCTGGAAGTCCTCTTCCATGAAGGTCCTTGTAAAGTGTGATCCAAAGTATAGTGAATTCTGCTGCCACATGCCATGCAACCAAGAAGCAGACTTGTAAAAACATAATGGTGTGTCCTCTTCCATTTTATTTGCTGGATCTGACACTATGCAACTTCTGGATCTTCCTGAAAAGTACAGTGATCATGAAAAGTAAACAAGTTGAATCTATTTTAGACATGGGGACAGTCTTAACATCACAACCAAAGATACTTATAAAGGGGAACTTCCACAATTGCTTTAGAAAGCAAAGACTGATGGGATAAGTGTGTTCAAAGGAAGAGTGTTTAAGGGGAGTTATTGGCAATGTATCTTTTATTGTAATAAATTATAACAATTTAAGTAGTCACCATATTGTTTTGATCATGCTGTGCAAGTATCACAGTAGAATGACCTCAAATTTCATATTTTTATTTATTTATT
>NDGN011209654.1:0-10493 GCA_002564285.1 Tympanoctomys barrerae
AAATAAAGTCCAGTGCTCTGATGGGATAATGTATCAACCTATGGTTTTGGGTTTTTTTCAGAAATGGACCAAAATAGTGCGAATATATGATCTTGGAGGGAAAACTGAGTAATTGCCATCCAATCACAACTTATGATTGTCACAGACGTAACCTATTAGTTATAGTCAACTTTCAGTTTTATTTGTCACACTCAAAATCCACTACACAGCATTTGAGCACACATGATAAGGAACATAACCATTCCTCCTAAGCAGTGGCAAGACACTCTCAGTGAGTCTACAGGTCTATAACAACTTCACACCGAAACGCTCAAAACAGTGTACAACCATAGATGCTTGAGAACAGTCTTGACTATTCTGTTACATTAAGGCAACTTTAGCCAACATTTTAAACAGTTTTGAATTTTTGGCAAAACAAAAGACAAGTTAATCGAATAGTTGATTTTTCAAGAAATTTTAAGTATTTAAAAAAAAAAAAAACTACCACAACTTGTGAAACTGGTCTTAAACATTCTTAGCACTGTTTTCTTACCACATAAAACACATCTAAAAATCAAGATACTCATCCTATTAGTACCAAAGATACCTATTTAAAAAGGATACACATTAAATAGGGGCTACACACCTTGCAATTCAACAAGGAGCCTCCACATCTCACACACACCTGTGAGGTAGGTTATTATCCACATTTGTACAAGAGAAAACTGAACGAGGCGCTATGACTTGCACTGCTATAGCAGGCAGAGCAGCCAGACTCCAGTGAGATCTGTCCTTAGCTCTGCATTCTTTCCTTTCCAACCCTTTAATAGACAGAGATTACTATTCACTGTATTCCTTTTAAAAGCATGAAAAGGCAGCCAAATATTGACCAAGGTGACTTACGTGAAACAAGAAATACAAAATGTATTTAGTGAACAGCTTTCAGAGCTGTGACAGTGAGGTTTGGCCAAATTAATTTGAAACCAAACAGGTAGAAACAACATGATTAGTTGTAAAAAGAAAAATCTAAGGAAAAATGAGAAGGAACAGAGAGGGGAAGTTCAAATAACTTTTTACTATTATTCCTATAATTGAGAGAAGGCACAATTTAGTGGGGTTGTTTTGAGAACAGATCTATTTTTATTTTCTATTTTTAAGAAAATGCTACCTTTCTAGAAAAATGACTTATCAGTTAAAAAAAAAACTTAAAAAGACCTTTTAACTGACAAATGTATGTTTAGCAGAAAAACAAAAACAATTACGCAATTCTCCTTGCCTAGAATTGTGTTCCTCAAAAATTTAAATACAGTAAATTTTGAATTTAAAAATTACACTGTATAAATTTTGTCAAAACTCTGTGTATAACTCAAAATGTTTTCATCCCAGAATATTCTACAAATACGTAGCTTTTTTCTAGTTTTCTACAGTATGAGTTCCTTAATTGCACTTTAATGACGGAAATTTACTTAGCCTATTTGCCCAAATAATCAGGAGCTATGTCCATGGCATCTAAACTGCTGCAATATAAACCACCATGACCAAAGATCAAGGCTGCACACTGGCACTGTCTGCACAGATGGCAGTAAACACTAACACTGGCTCCCAAAATTCAGAGGCCCACAGTTTGAGAACCTTGAGACTTCTCCTGATTCTTACCAGGTCATAGCTGCACAAGTCTAATTAAAACCTACTATCCAGATGATGGGTCCTGTCTCTCATGCTACTACTATTCAGTGGCATCAAATGCACCATAACTCCATTTGAGAAAGGCCAATTAGGGTGCCAACAACTTGTTATAGATTTATAGAAATTTCAAACTCATTACACTTTCATTTCTTTTCAAAGTTTTAAAGTCTGTGAGAATCCTTATCAAGTCAATAATTAGGTATTTCGAAAAGAGAAATAAACTATAAAAAGTGTTGTATTATCTAATATGCATACAAAAAAATTATCAACCTGTATATGAAATTTAGGCCTAATTCTCAGGTAACAGTCAAAAACAATGATAATTTAGATAAGGTCTGAGGCTAGCGTTTCTTTAAGACACTGTGCTGTAAGAACCATATAAATAAAATTACAGGAAGAATTACGTCCTAAAGTTTCTTTAGTGTTTTTAAGCACCCTCAATAACTTAAAAGCACTTATAAAAAAAACATGCTCACCATAAATATTTTGGATAATTACATCTACTTATTACAATCAACTGGTTCATATAATTAGACTACAAAATAGTCAGTTAAGACTACATTATGTCTCACTAAGACTTAAAAGCAAGCCGCCTGTGTCCACGACTTGAGCCTGCTCTGCCCTGCAGGAAAGGTGCTGCCCTCCGGCTGCTGCTGCCAGGGCCAAGCTGTACGGCATTAGGCTTTATAAAGAGCTTTTATGGTGCTGGCAAAATGTAGTTTACTGGCTATCTCCAAGTTACTATAATGTAAATTAACAGATAAGGTGGGTCTCTAAATTTAAATATTAATACAGAAACATGTGCTACACTGCCAGGACTGTGATTAATTATTTTTTGCCTTCTACCAAGCCATCATGACGTTTTAACATGTCTGGTTTCTGGATGAATTTCGCCATTTGTATTCCAGCGGGCAGCTGTATTTAGAAAAATATTCAAGTATACATCATCAAAATGCCTCACTGAACCAAAACAGAACATTCACACTAGTATAAAAACTCTAAGTACATATAAAGTGAACACTAACACAAACCACATGCAAAAGTAGAAAAGGCAGAAACGTTAAAGCTCAGAGGTACCTCGGCGGTCTTTTACCCTGTCCCTCCCCTTCTAGGGTCACCGAAATGAGGCCCAGCACAGGATATGACTGATCAGCAGATTGCACATACTCCTCGGACAGAGGCAGTCACAGAGACTTACAACCATTCAAGTCACACTTCCCACTTAAAAAAGCTATGGGGTAGTGAGGGCAAGGTAAAAGGAAAAGATTTGGGCATTTAGACAAAACTACAAACATATCTAGTATTTAGATACTAAGATCTTAGTATTATTGGGAAATATATTATTAGCCAGTGAATAGACAAAGATCAGTATCTTTGGTAGGCATGACCCAGGCTTTTATAAATTAAAAAGAGGTGTAAAAGCCTATGTTAACTCAGTGTACTACCTATTAATAGATGTTACAGATGAAGTAGTCCCCACATTTGTGATGACTTTATTTTCTAAACTATTTCTTAATTCTAAAAATGAACTTCTATTTCCTAAGTACAAATTAGCTACAGAATAAGAGAAAGAGTTTGTATCAAAGTATTTACAGGAAATGGAGAGCTATCTGTGCTACAAATCACCAGCTCCCAAACAGAAAAACTTACTTCTAAGGATCCAGGATTCTCTTTACTGTGGCTAGTATCATGGCAAACACTTGAGTTTACAAAAATGTCACTTAAAAGTTCTGTTGATCACAACCAACAACTTGTAAATGGTTCACCTCTCTCCCTCTCCCTGCCCAGTTGAGACAGTTTCTTTTCCTAAACTGAATCAGGTTTTCCTAAACAAGAATCGGGTTTAAATACAGCATTCTAAACAAAAGTGTTTAGACATTCAAAGACCACATTTTGAAAAAAATCAATCACACTGGCTCATGGTTTGTCTTAGTGTTTTCTTCACAAGTAATCCTGTTAGTTTTCAGTCACCAATTAATACAAGAAATAATCCTGCTCCCAAACAATACTACAACCTACTTGGCAAAAACAGTGTTTTACAAAACAAGTTTCAGAGAAAACTCTCCACCTGACATTCAGGCTACATGTTTACAAGCTAGCACAGAAGCTGCTGAATCTGAGCCAGGTTCTCCCCAAAAACTGGTAAGGAAAAAGCAGCACTGCCTGAATTTCATTCGATAACCTGATACAATAACTTTCCTACAAAAGCATTTTCCAAATTTTTTCTTGTGTTTTAAAATTGTGGATTATGGTTTTCTTTTATACATAAAGGGACTTGTCAGTCTTCAATACTCCTCTCACTGTAATTCTAAGCAGGAAAGCAGGATATTTTCCAAATATACTGGATGAAATTTGTTTATTAGGGAAATGCTAGCAGACATTCCTCTTAGCCTAGACCTCTGCAACACACGCAGTTAGCCAGTCAGAAGACTAAACTACGGCACTGGGAATTAGCACATATTCTTTCCTGCTCTGTGCCCACGAGGAAAAGAAAGCCTGCTTGTGACAATATTCTAGTCTTACTATGCTAGACTGAGTCTCCTGAAATTTCTTCAAAACAACTTATTATGCCATCTAGATTCACAGAAGTATTTTTAAGTTACCCAGAAAAAAACCCAAACTATCTGTTAAACAAAGTAACAAATTTTAGTTTATTACCTCAAATTCAACAAATAACTATCATTGTGTCTGGGTGTTCTAAAATACTGGTAAGAATAAGAAAATAGCAAATGCATTTCTTAATTCTCAAAACATATTCTAGTATCTTTTTAAAAATTCCAGTATCTGATTTATTAGACTAACAAAAATAAAATAGGGTCAGGGATATAGTTCAGCAGCACAGTGCCTGCCTGGCAAGCTCAAGGTCCTGAGTTTGAGTCCCAGTTTAAAAAAAAAAAAAAAAAAAAGCTAAAGTGTTTCACACTTCTGCTGTTTCTCTGCCTACAAAGTCACTTTGGGTTCTTCACTGCAGACAAAGAGCTTGATGAGTTCCTAGTTTCTAAAGGTGTCCCATTCAGCTAGGCAAGTGTTATGAAATGGTCTTGTGTTTCCCAAAAGACACACTCATTTTGGAGAAGCCAAGATCAGGCTACCCATGCAGTGCACAGCTTACTCCACAGCAGGACTACTGGCCTACCAAATTAAACCCTAAACAAAACTACTCTCTCGGCCACAAGATGGCGATCTTTCGAAGGCTAAGCCTTAAATAGTCACCTTAAGAGTACAGCCTCCACTGAATTTATGAAAACATTTTTTATTTTGCTAGTAAGTTGGGCTGCGAATGCTAAATGTGGTATTTTAAAGGATCTGCAATGCAAACTCCCAACTTAAATGATCTTTAAAGACAGACATACTTACAATGTATTATTGAAACTGTCCTATTAATCAGTTCTGAAACTGTCTCATTGATATTTCTCAATAAAGTAAAATTTTAAAAAATAAAAAAAATTAAAATTAAAAACAAAAAAACAAAACAAGATAGACATACTTATCTTTCATAAACAAAAGAAAAACGTTCTTAAGGTTCTCATTTGTTTCTTTGTAGGAAATATATTATTTTTGGCAAAGAGAAACCTGTCAAGGCAACGTCATTCTTTTTGTTTTCAAGAGCTTAATATTTTATAGGGGAAGTGTGTTGAATGAGAATGTAAATTACAACATAAATACAATAAATGAATAAATACAAACTGGATAAATTACATATAATTTTAAAATTAAATACTTCTACAAAACAAAATATAATCAATAAGGTCTTACCTACCCTGCTATATATACTCTGGGTGTTTTTGATTTTAGCAAAGCCAAAAAATGTGGTTCTGGATTAAAAGCATTGTTGTATGTACACATACATTATATATTAACAATACATATTTATTCAAGAGAATTTTTAAATTCTTAAGGCGTCCTCACTCCAGCAGGGTCTAGAGTGAAGGTGACAGGCTATCAAGCTTTGGAAGCATAAGAGCCCTTAGGGCAGAACCATGTTTTCAAACCAAGTGGCTAGCAACCAAGAAAGGAAACCAAAAAGGAATCAAAGGTTAAGATGAGAAGCCCCTGAAAGCCCAAGGACAAAGTCACCAGAAGGTGGGGAAGGAGCGGGCTGCGGAAGCTAAATTTCAAATGAAGAATTAGCAGCACTGTGGGACACAACCCAGCTCGGACTTCGCATCCTCCCTTACATACACACTAAATAAAAGCAAAGACAGAGTACCCTTCTAGGGCAATGGTGACCTCTCTAGTTGTTTCATTTAACTGTCTTTTACATTCCTGGTAATGTGCAAAAATAAAAAGTCACAATAAGAATTTGAAAAAGATCTTCAAAATGTTTTTAAATTGTGTAAGCTTACAGAAAAGATAGAAAATGTTGTAATTCCAGATGTTCCAATACTAACTAGAACCTAAAGGCTCTTAAGAGAAACAACATTATTCTGGAAAATCTCAAGATAAAACTGTTTCTAAGGAAATCGTGGGTACCTGTTCCAGGACCACAGCCCTTCTGATGAACAGTAGGCAGTATGCCCAAGCACTGCTAGAAGAACTGAATTTCTAAACTGTGGAGGGAGTTTAAAATTTTACCATTTAAACAACACCTTACTAATGACCACTTTCTTCATCTTGTGCCACAAAATTGAAAGCAAAAGCACAGCTTAAAACCTGCTGAAATTTAGTAAGTAAGTCGGGTCTATCTACACTAATGGTGGAACAAGGAAGTGCTAGATTGGCTGAGTCAACAGTGAGGTGTGCTCATCATCTATAATGAATCCACAACTGTTAAAAGTCCACAATCTTCATCGATGCCCACCCATTAAAAACACTGCCTACATGAGCTTATGAGAGGCACAGCAAAATGAAATTCTAAATTAAATGTCAGGCTTTTTTTCAGTAGTTTCAATGGTATTGTATTTCCCCTGGTGATATTCACCTCTTTCAATATTGCAGAGGATGGGGCTGGGTATATAGCTCAGCAGCACAGCACCTGCCTGGCAAGCGTGAGGTCCTGAGTTCTATTCCCGGTCCTCCCAAAAAAATATATTGCAGTGTGTGTGCTATCTGGAAGGTAATAATTTAAAGAATATATCTTATTTTCACAGTGCAGTAACAGAACGATAGAAACCAGGGACAGGTCATCAACGGGCTAAAGTGGTGATGAGACTGGCACACATCTCAAAAAAATCCATGGTGTGACTACCCAGGCGAGGTGATGCTGAGGACACCGTGCTTCCGGTCAAGGAGCCAGTGAGGGAGCTAGATAGTGAGTGGCTCTCTGCGGTCACTGAATCAAAGCTTGATCGTGGTCTGTGTAAACCTGCAGCAGAACAGGAACGCTGAGGTGTTGAGGAACCAGACCTCTGCTCCACCACCTCATCTGAAATGGACCAAAAAAGAGCAACTTAGATGAATGATGTATCTCCCAAATCCTTCCTCGGAAGCTGCCACCATTGGGACGTTAAGGAAACACATCTGAGCAAGGACCACTGAGCCATGAACACCATACTTCCGTGGTTCAGGAGCAGTGGGGTCAACAACCCTGCCTTCTGGCAATTTTAAAAGGCATTACTAGTCGCTAGCAATATTCCCACACAGTCAGATGTGGCCCCTAAAGGCTCTACAGAGTCTGTGGCATTAACAGTGAAGTGAATGCTCACCCTCTATGTGGAAAAACCACATCCCAGCGACTTGCTTTCTCCCACACATCAAACAAAAGTTGCAATCATTTCACTTACAGTTTAAATATAGACCACGCAATAACCAGTGTAGAAGACGCACCCATAGTGTCTGAGGTGATTTTACCTAGTCAACTGGTCCCAAGTTCACCTTCTCAGAGCTTATGGCTGCATAACTTCCTTACCATCAATGCTTTTAAAATCCAAAAGATAGCTCCTATTGTCAACGAGGTAAAGTTGTAAGCTCATTTTCACGTAATTGCCAGTCACTGGATTTTTTCTTCTTACACGAAGATGATATGCATTCACGACCTAAATCAAAAAATCAGGAAAAATAACAAATTAAAAAAATGTCTTCCTTTGTATGGCAAAGAATGTCAAAGATAAATAATTGATAGGGCTGGAGTGTGGAAGGAATATTTCACTGATTCCTTTTGTACCTACTGCAAGTGGCTTACTTTAATATTTAATTAGTCCATTTGTGAACAGCAACTACAACTTTAAAAGAGAACTCAGGCATATAGTGGAACCTTCACTCCAGTATGTACTCACCTAAAGCCTCAAGAAGAATCTTAACTGCCCTGCCTTTTCTTTACACTTTACTGATGAGGGGGGAGCAGCAGGAGTAAGGAGGAGCTAACATGTAGAAGGCTTACCTGAGGTTGTCACACAACTCGGGTACCACAGTGATCCTGGGAGGAAAGGACTGGTGCTCTCCCTGCCCCTCCCCCCAGCCCTTGAACCCAGGGCCTCTGCACTGAGTTATGCTCTAGTGTATTTTTAATTTTGAGAATTCTTCTAAATTGCTTAGTTATCAGGCTGCGATCAAACTTTTGATTCTACTGCCTCAGCCTCCCAGAGTAATGGGATTACAGCATCAGCCACCATGCTCAGCTACTATGTGTCTTAAAAATAAGACTCTGTATCAGGTAAAGAATATTTAGGGCTTTTAAAACATCAAAGTTCCAAAACAATTTCACCAAGAAATTTTAAAGAAATAAATATCTCTTTTTTAACTACACAAAGCTGGTTCAAGAAAAGCAGGGCTGTGTTTTAGTTTTAAGGAAATACTTTCATTTGTTCATGTACAAATAATGAAAGCAATTTATTAAACACACTAAATAAATATATAGCAAGTTTGGATGTTTTTCTACTTCCTTTAGATGAATTTTCAGTCAAGAAAATAAAAAACTGAGAAGTGTATCTAAACTAAAAAGGCATTTTTCCTTCCACATATATTCTGGCAGAACTGCAATGGAATTAACCATTAACTTTAAAAGAAAGTAAAACTTTAAAAGAAAGTAAAACTGGCTGATATTAAGTAAAACATACCATAACTGAGGGTTAAAAGCACCAGATAAGGGAATGTCTCAACTTGGAGAAAAGTATTTGTTGACTAAAACAATATGTCCTGACAATATAACTTGACTAACCCCTAGCTGTCGCAGCCACCCACCTCCAATTAAGAAAAATTAATTAAATTCCTATAACAAGAGAAAAGTAAAAATCTGCTATCTCTGAGGACTCAGGACTCTGGTTACAAAGCACACTGAAACAGGCACAGTACTTCCTCATGCAATTTCAAGTTGGTTACCTTCTGTTTCTTGGCCAAGAACACTATTCAATAATTCAAAATATGCAGTTCCAACATCAATGGCTATTTATCCTTGTAGAGGTATATATATTTTTTGTTTTGAATGTATATGTTAATTGCTAGAAAGAAGAGTTCCAGCCAAAAGTACTAAGTCCACTCAATTTATGTTAAAATCAAAAAATAACATTTTAATGATATTTATATGTAGCTCAGTGGCTCAGAAGGCTTATAAGAAAATGGCAGGGCTGGCCAGATAGCTCAGCTGACTAAAACACTTACTTAGGTAGAACACAGGGACCGGGATTCGATCCCTGGCACCACATGCTATGCCAGCCCCCTCCTCCCCGCAGCACTGAGATGGTAACTGAGACTGAGTATGGTGACGCATGCCTGTAATCCCAGTGCTTGGGAGGCTAAAAACAGGAGGATCACTAATGAGCCCGATCTACGTAGTGAGACCCTATACACCCTGTACTAAATACACAAAGAAAAAAGAAAATGGCTTCTCCAAATGACCTTAACACAACATATTCTCCTACCTTCCATTCAAAATCCAGCTGCTTCATAGCACGGTAAACTTCAGCCATGATGTCATATGGTTTGCTCTGGCTTCGGATTCCAAGATGCCACTTGGCTTTCTTCACAGCTAATGATTTGGGCTTCGTTGTATTCAGTGCGTCCAGTGGGCATCTTGCTTTGGGGCTGTCTGCTACAAGGGGTGGCATCCTTTCTGGATGAGGCTTCAGGCCTGGAGGAATATGCATGGCACTATCATCCATAAAAGAACCAGTTGGAGGACTAGAGGCGAGGTAGAACTCACTGGCTTGGTTCATTATTCTCCGATTGTCAATAATAAGATGATAAGCGACTGCAAGCTGGTCTTGAGGGTCACCACTATATAAACTGTTCATTACTTCTGATTCTGTACACTCAAATTTTTCACACACTTCTTTCACAGCCTCATCATCAATGACGTTAGCATCATAAGAGGGGTCTTCAGGAAATAAGTAATTGGGCAAATCTTGTTTAAACCATTCATGCTCTCTAGGAAAAAAAACACCACAATACACTGTTGTTAAGAACATGCTTTGGCAAGTTCCAAATAATGTAGACATGGGCTAGTAAACAAAAACTCAAGAGTTGTGATCTCGAGTCTCAGCTTGTACTTACCTTCTGTAACACCCTGGGCCAGTTAATGCAGCTCTACTCTTGGAATAACTATGATTATTCAGGTCTGGGTACTTCATTTCTTAAAACTGAGCAAAGTGAGCCTGTCACTACAAGGAAAACAAGTAGAAACATTTCCTGCCAAGAATAAATTTCAGGACTTCAAGCAAACCTTTGGAATTCTGTATTTTCTATATGCCGCCATGAATTTGACAACTTCTTTTTTTAAAAAAAAAAACAAACAAAAACTTTAATTTTAATCACTGTGGAGTATTGAAATATAATTTTGAATATCCTCTGCTTTGCAGAAAATGTGTTTATAATCAGTGGATAGTAAAGGCAAATTTCTGTAAGCTAAATATAATCTTTATATTCTCATCATTACAACTGAGTTTTAGATAGAA
>NDGN011209673.1:0-15125 GCA_002564285.1 Tympanoctomys barrerae
TGCCTTGGAGCCAGTTGAGTATGGACTGAAACCTCCACTAACTGTGAGCTAAATAAACCTTCCCTTCCTTCATTTTGATTGTCAGGTATTTGTCCCAGCAATAACAGAAGAGTAACTTGAGACAATGCAATATGATATCTAACCAGTTCACTTTAAGGAAGAGTAAAGAATGCATATATGTATATATCAATGCACATATGCTTTGCGTAAAACAAATGAAAATGGAAGATAAGTCTGCTAGGAAAATTGCCAACATTGCATGTAATAATTAAAGTTTTCTGAAGGAAAACATCATTTTTGCTGAATACTAGAAAATATTCTCAAAATAACTTTTAATGTTCCAATTTGGCCTTTTTCTATGGCTTCCAAAATGATCTATCCAAAATAATCTAAAATAAATTTTCGAAATTGAAAACAATCCATTCCAAAATAATCTATCAAGCAAAAATAATCTTCCAAAATGAGATATTTCTAACAAATAAAAACAAAAAGGAACAATTTTTGTATTAGTAGTTGTGCAATTTTTAAAAAATAATCATTCTTTTCTCTACTGGACAGGCAATTGTGCTGATAAATTAAAATTGCTTCTAGAGGAATTTTGTAATTGAATCCAAAGGAACTTTAAATTTCACATGTTTGCTTTTGATTTTTTATAACACTGTGTAGTCACTTATTATTTTGGAATCCATGGAACAAGATCAAATGGGAACATTAAGAAGCTATTTTGATAATATGGCAGAGTTAACACAGTATAAAGGGAACATAACAGAAAGTAATGGAGCAATCAAATAAACTGAGGAAAAGAAGAACCAAAGCATAAAGAACTCTGCATAGACAAAATAATACTTATGAACATAAATATGGCAAAATTTAAATTAGAAATATAATGTAGAAGAAGTTTCAATGACAGAACATTAGAAAATCCACACAACTCTTAGGAAAAAGCTCAAAAGAAATGTGTAATTTAATGTCAACAAATTTGGAAATGTGTTATAAACTGTATTAGGTGTCTTGCAAATGGTATCTCTTTAAACTTATATTATCCCTGAACCGTATTCATGTATCACTGTGACCTATACATGGGCAATAAAGTCTAGAACTATTTCTTATGTTCAAAATCACAAAATTCTGAGATAAGTTTGTGTCCATAATTTCCCTCAAATTTGGTTAAACACTACAGGTTAAAGAAACTGCCAGAGGAAAGGTAGAAATTAAAAGAGAAGGAGAAACCAATGCAAAGACTAAAAGAGAAGATGAAGATAATTCCTAGAGTATTCTCTAGCTTTGACACAAAATAGTACATATTGTATTCTAAAAGCCTCTGTTCTAGGTTGGCAAGATAGTTCAGTGGATGAAACACCTACTTAGGCAAGTGCAGGCACTGTGGTTAGATCCCCAGGCACCATAGGCAGCACCTGCTCCCCCCCACCCCAGCCAGGCATGCTGAGCTGGCCACCAAGTCCTGGCGTGGTGTTACATGCCTGTAATCCCAACACTGGGGAGGCTGAAAGCAGGAAGATCACAATGAGTCCAAGCTGTGTAATGAAATTGTGTACAAAATACATGTTTAAAAAAAGCCTTGGATATGCTGATCTTCTGGATATTGACAACATGTGAGTGAAGAGTTTCAAAAGAGTACAAGATGCAGCAGCACAGGGAAAGAGACACTTCCAGCCTGACCTCAGGTCTCAAATTTTACCTGAAGGGAGTGGCGCTCTTAGGCTTTTGTAGAAAATACTACCTAAACTCACCTTAATTAGTATGTGTGTTAAGCGAATACACATAACATTAAGCAAAGGAAGTTTTAGTATATAATAAATTATTTTGTGTCCTAAGACACACAAAATCTTCTTTAACACATTGGTATGAGAAAAGTACATGAATTTATGTATGTTTTTACGAATCATCAGGAATATTTTATAAAGATATTATTTACATATCTATTATTATACCTATCCATAGTTGACTGCGTATAAACTTCAAACAGGCTTATACTACCTTGTATCATATCCATGTGAAAAAAATCCCTCCACTTTATAGATTAGATTTTTTAATGTCAGGGAGAGTAAGTGTTCTGCATGCAATCATGCAGTCAGATTTTAAGAAGGAATTAAATATACATTTACTGGGATCTTTTCTTTCTTTATTTTGGCCTACTTCATCTTCACTACAAAAATAGCATCAAGTATGGAGCGTGTGAAACCAACAACTCTGAAGTGTGAACAAGGGCTCACGGAGAACATCCCAGGATGCATGTACTCAAGGTCAGCCTGAACCGCACAGCAAGACCTGGTTTCAAACAAATCATCAGAACATAACCACTGCAGAAAAGTCTATGGCCAGTTGTATAGCTTAGAGCCGATAGAGTCTGGGAAGAGATTTTTAGGAAACACATAAATTTAAAAGCCTAACATTTTTTCTTCCATTTTTCATAATGATACAGCAAACACTGGGGATTCTGACTGTTTAAAATATTGAATGTTCCCTTGAAAAATTTGTGAAGTTATTCCACTTTGAATCTTTCTGCATCATTTTGCTAATGACTTGCATATCAATTAGTTCATTATATTTTCCATATACTATATTCACTCAATTTATTTTATTGCAACTGGCATTATTGAAAAAGATTTTTTTCTGTCTTCTAATAGACATTGGTAGGATATAAGGAAATTTAATGTTAATGGCTAAAGTTATGTAAGTTCTCAGATCTGCATATTAATTTATTCAGCACTGCAAAATATAACTCCTGAAAGCCAAAGAATTCAGGATGCAAATGATACTATAAAAATGACCCATAATGAAATGAAACAGTCAAATATACCAGGGGAACCAAAAATAGTATATACACTAAAGTGATCAAATATATGAAATTGTTGGATATATAATATGTAATACTATATAAAGAGTTACAATTACTATAAAGTCCAGTGAATATTACAGAGTGTAATCACAACTTAAATGAAAAGGAAAATGATTAGAGGCTAATCTTTGGACCAAATTAGCAGAATTCACAGCATGTGCTACTTTACCAAACAGTAATGTGTTCACTTTAATTATAATTACTTTCTCTACATCTCTACATGAATTTCAAAATTACATATTCTTTAGTATTTGTTTTAATGCCATACATTTTATCTTATGAACAGGAAAATAGCAAGTTATATTATGTGCAAGTACAAATTACCTGTAATGAATGTGATCAGTATGTACACATAAAATGTATGAATGAACTTATTTTAAAAAATTACTCAATGAATTGCCAGAAATATGTTAGTTGGCTTACAATTTTACCTGTATATTAAATTTGATAATATAAATTTTATTTAATAAAATTTTTGAAAATGATTCATGTTTTATGTTCCACATAATGAGCTACATCCCAAAGTGTATTAATATATCAATATAGGCATAAGTCAGGATTGAGTTCAGTTTTATTAACATTAAGGCTCCATCATTTAGCAAGAACAATGTGTATGTTGGCCTTAAAGGATATCATTTCTGTATTTATAAAATTCAGTATTCTCTGCAGTAAGTTAGCATTAACTTTACTAACTTGACAGCTTAAAAATTTACTAACTTTAATAAGGGGGATCTTAATCATTTCAGTACTGTATGTAGGCATTGTGTTATAACTGTATCCTAGTTAAAATTATTTGCATACATATGTGAATTAATTCATATGGCAAAAATTATACGTATCTACCTGTTTAGGCTACAGTTTCAATTTGTATGTCAAATTCTGCACATCTATATTTTATTTTATTTTATTTTTTATTTTTGTGGAACCTGGAATTAAACTCAGGCCCTTGCATTTGCCAGGGAAAAGTTTATTCTACTGAGCCATCTCCCCAGCTCCTAAAAATAGGTCTCTTTTTTTCTTTCTTTCTTTTCTTTTTTCTTTTTATTTATTTTTTTCATAACCAGGGATTGAACTGAGGCCCTTGCACTTGCCAGGCAAGTGCTTATTTTACTGAGCCATCTCCCTAGGCTGCACATCTATATGTTGCTGTGAAGATACTTTGTAGAATGTGCAAAGAGGAAAAAAAAGTAAAACCAAAACAAGATATCCTCTCTGAAATTCTACAATAAATTTTCCCCTATAATTCAGGACAGTCTACACCCATAATCATGAGTTAATTCCTTAAATCAATCTGTCTGTCTGTCTATCCATCTATTCATCTACCTGTACATAGGTAGGCATGTAGGTATACTCATATATACATATATATATATATATATCACTTAATAGCTTTTTATCTCTTGAGAGCTATGTGTATATATATATATATATAATATGTGAATATAGAAAGTGTATTTGCATATATTCTATACATATAAATGCCATATATATAATTTTGGTTCTGATTAGATGTATGAAAAAAGAGTAACCATAACAAAAATATATAAAAGATTAAACAGAAATTACATTGATCAGTATAGCAACATTGCCCAAAAGAAAGAATATGGAAAAGAGTGAAAAAGATAATCACAAAGTTATGTTTTCCATCATAGTTCACGTAATTGGAAAACAAGCTGAGCGAAGGGGAACATCCTATCCAAAGAGGAAGGTTAAGACAATGTATCCAGTTCATGAATGAATCACATTTGTGAGGCTCAGATTCCTTCACTTCCTTTATAAATATGGACAGTGTTAAGGATAAAGAAGATGCAAAAGGTAGATAAAGACACAGGCAAAACAAAACATAACTACTATATAAAGAATTGTGGACTATTTTATTTCTTCCAAATTAAAAATAAGGTATGAACATTTTCCAAAGCAAAAGTATTATTTTTGTACATTTGTTTCACATTATTTGTCTTAGTTACTTTTCTGTCATTGCTGAGGCAAAATACCCAACTCTTAAAGTTACACAGGACACGATTTCTTTGGCTCACAGTTTGTAGAGGATCAGTCCAGAAGAGGCTGGCTCCAGGGCGGGTGGCTTGGCAGACAGCATCATGGAGGAGAAACTGACACCAGGCAGAAGGTTGCAAGGCAACAAGAGGGCCTCAACAGCAACTTTATGCCCTATTATGTTACCCAGGCTACCTAGAGTGGGTATCACTCACACCATTACATAATCATATAATCGTATATAATTATATTATAAATCATATGTAATATATTTATATAAATTTATAATGTGTAGGTCCTATCATTACAATATATAACTAATATATGTATAATTTAAAAATTCACATTAGCTACATTAATGAAAATAGAAAATAACAATTCCTTATTTTATTAACCCAATATTCAACCTATTGGCTGAGCATGTCTCTATAAGTATTTGCATATTTATATATTTATTTTTCATAGTTATGAAGTGCTGTTTAAAATGCAGGGCACTTTTGCATGTATAGACAAGATCAGGTACATTTACGGTGGTACGATTGTAGACTGCTTTGAATGTATTGAATAGTTCAAGCTCTGCATTTGTCAGACAACCAATATCTGTATATGGTTACGAGTTACTATTTGAATCTCTAAAGTTCCAGACCAATGAATATCAACTTAAAGCTAATAGAGTGAACTGCCTTAAGAACTTAAAAGAAGGGCTGGCCAAAGAGCTCAGCGTATTATAAAGCCTGCAAGAAGGCGTAGGGGCCAGGGGTTTGATTCCTAGTCCTGAAGCGCTGGCCCCACACTTGGGGCATGCTGAGACGATAATTGAGACTGGGTGTGGTGGCGCCCACCTGCATTCCCAGCTCTTGGGAGGCTGTAAACAGGTATATCACTAGGAGTCCAATCTAGTAGTGAAACCCTGAACACCCTGTAGACTCTTCCTTAAAAAACAACAACAACAAAAAAATAAAAGTGTTTTATCTTGATCTCAGGGAAATATCAGAAGAAAGACAAAGATTTCTAATTTATAGGTATAAATTAATTAATCTTCAATATAGAAGTTACAATTTTTAAAATATTCTTTTCATAACAGCTATTATTTCAAAACAGCCTTAATTTACTCAATCAGCCATATGCCATCTCTTTTTGAGAACAGTATGCTGCTCAATTTTATGAACACAATGATGACCATCATATCACAAAGGGAATTTTGTGAACTTTGGTTAAGTCAGTAATACTCTGTCTATTAACTGCATCCATCATTGCAAATTCATCACCAAATCTTCAAAGGCATCACTCCACTTCACTGTCTAAAATATTATATGACATGTGGTGGCAAATATAGTGTTTACTTATAGATCTTGCCTAATTCTTTATGGGTCGGTGAGTGTAACAAATCAAACCATCAGCAACTCATGGTCTCATATGTTCAGTTGGGTGGAAGTACAGTACAGCACATCATGAGACAGATATCCTTTTGGACAAGGCCTGGGGCAAGCTGCTGGCATGACAGTGCCCCTTTCTGGAGGTTCTATGGTTGCTCACAGAATTCCTTTTCCAAGTCATGAAACAGAGATTTCCACTTTTATCTTGGCTTTCAGCCTGAGATTGTCGTTATTGTTCAAAGCTAACAATCTGCCTTTGGTTTCTGCCCCTTTCTTCTAACCCCTTTCTTTCATCTTCAATGCCAGCAACTGCAGTCTTCTTTTCCGAAGCTTAAATCACTCTCCCTTTGCTTCTGCCATGTCTTTCCCCTGAAATTTCTCTGAAACCTCAGTCTCCTCCACTGTGTCTATATAAGCTCATGGGATGGCTTCATACCCACCAGGATACTCTGGGTAATTGAGGACCAATTTAAGAGTAACCTTAGCTTTAACTTCACAAGTCTTTCCCAACTCTATCTACACTTGGTTTCAACTGCAATAACTACAGAACGGTACTCGTGTGACATCATGGTCAAAATTTTCCTTACTATATGGAGCAAATACATTTAAGAGGAGTTTGTTGGTTTGGTGGGTGGGTGGATGGGAGGTTTGGTTTGGTTTGGTTTGTGTAATGACTTTCAAACTTTTCAATTTTCAACAGACATGATGAAATAAATTGGATAAGTGAAAATTGATTCTCAACTATGGATTAGCTCTCCTCTATAGGTATACAGGAAACCTTGTTTCTATATGGGAAGGCCAGATGGGTTGCCTTTTTCATTCTTGTTTTAAGAATTTGTGCTCTGGAATTTGTACATAAAATTAGACCACCACACAGTATGTACCTGAGAATTGATTTTTCTCCAAATGTGGCTTTCTCTGAGCCAGGTCAATGCCCTGGTGGTGCTGTATAATAAGCTGACTGTAACTGGATGTCAGATACATTCTCTTTTCTGTTAATTCTCATCTATCTGTTCTCACGTCTCCTGACAGCATAAGCTGGATTTTCTATTGAGAAGAAAACAGAAAGGTATTCTTAGGATTCTCTCTGTGCTATATATTCCCACTACAACCTCCATTTCCATATTGGTCTTTCTAGGTTTAAATTAGAAGCTTTGATTTACCTAGAAAGTTTCTACTAACAGATTAACATTTAAATTCTGCTCGTAGTTAAAACTTCAGGCAACCTTTCCAAACTACCTGTTCCTAAAAATAGATGCCACCAATTGTTTTTGGAATTATTTTGTTGTAATATTAATACCAATTAGTAAGCTTTGTAATATTAAGAGCCAGGACCAGCAGATATGTACTGCATATCATCATTTTATTCTTATTAATTTTTAGAGCACTAGCATGACCTTAGGTAATATAGTGCCTTATTCATGATAACCAACAGAAAATGGTGTGACATAGTTGATAATTTTGCAGGCAGGAGTAAGGCATATTTGACTAAGCCCCAAGGTGAATAGAACAGAACACTGGGCTGTTTTACTTAATTCTATAGTCATCCACTGGCCAAGTTCTGCAATTATGGATGAGTAAGTTCATCTCAGAGAACAAATATTAGAAGGTCAGATTGTGACAATATATTTAGCTTATGTCCTTCAAATTAGTTTTAACAGTAATACAGTTAGAAGTTTTGTTCTCCATCTGCCAAGGTTCATGTCTATTTCTCAATTGGTTTGTAACCCACACGGGAAGAAAAAGATATGATTAATTATGACCTGCTATAAGCCAGCAGCGCCTTACATCTGCTCTGACATTTTATTCAGCCTTCTTCAATGTAACTCTACTTCATTTGTAATTGCTCTACTTCTTTTGTTCTTTACTATTCTTTGTGAAACCTAATAGATTCCTGAAGCCTGATAACCAAGTTCCTGACATTCTGACTACCCGATATCTTCCTGATGTCTAACACAGCATCTGACACACAGTCAAAAATCCCCGAATAAATTATTGACTAGTTCCACTAAAATTATAAGCAAAGTATTGCCTTGGATATAGTAGGCCTGTTGATTAACCCCCTGGAAATTGCATAGTGCCTATTTTATTTCACAAAATAAGTATTTTACCAGCATTCTGCTGCAGCCCATTTTGGTGTTTAGCTGCCCTTTTTTCAATGCTATCTATATTTCTTCTCATTCAAGTTTAGAAAAGGACAAAGTGATGAAAGATTTTCAATCTTCTAAATGAAACCATCATAAAGGTTTTATAACATTGACTAAAGATATACATGCATATATATATATATATATATATATACACACACAAACATATATAATTACATGCACAATCACCAGCACACACATTACATTCCTGGAAAACTTGCAAAAATATATCAATGAGCCTTCTTTCAGGTTTTATTAAGCAACATTTTAGAGATATGAACTTCAATTCATTGTCTATGTCAGAAATTATCTTTACATGTATTCTTCTAATGGTTCTTAATAGCATTGGTGCTGTAATAGGAACATAACTTATGGCTATCTACGACAGTATTACACTATACAGTGTCATCACAATATTTTTTTCTTGAGATTTTGGACATACAATGCATTAAATCTGGCATAATACTAAACACATGCATATAATTTCACTAGGTTCACCAAGCTTCTAATGTTTCCATTACTACATGTCTCTTTATCATTAAGGGTTTTTTTAAAGGCTTTGATCATCGCAAATATAAGTATCAATAACATTTCCATAGATTTGCACTGTAAATGTTTAATGTCCTTATATGCATTAAAATTTTTCTGAAATCAGCATATTGGCAAGATTATATCAATCTTTTCTAAAGACTTTTTTTAAAGCAGAATTTCAAGCTCAAATTATGTCATTTTAATCAGCCACCCTGAATTCCATTTTCCCATTCTTTGTATAATTTTCTTGGCTGTACTTGAAAGAGTGCATTTTGCTGATTTCCAAACACATATATATTCACATATATTTTATGGTCTAACACTTGATTGTAAGTCTTCTCCTGTCTTTCTAAAGTTGTGACTGCTAGCACCTCTATTTCCAAAAGTAACGTACCTCCTGCAAAAATTTAAAGGAACTTGGACATAGAAGAAGTAATTAAAGAAAAAGAAGGCATTGTATTAAGTAGCCATCCATTCATCCTAGAATCCATGGTAAATATGTAACCTTACTCTAATTAACTTTTCACTGGGCTTTGCATAATTTACTAATTATGTCACCAAAATGCTGCAACATAACATTGAAGCTGGCTATTCAGACATTGCTTAGGAATTCAGAATATAAGCAATTGGCATATTTATTGACCTACAAACATTTTCCATAAACTGCTTACTTGGAAGGAATTTAGTTCTCAAAGACTAAAAAGAAAAAGAAAAAGAAAACACAAAATAAAAGAAAAACACACAAAACAAATCACACAGTACACAGTATTTCCTCCATACCTCCACACCTCTGTACCTACTTCCTCCATACCTTTCCTCTAAGTAAAATTAACCCTCAGAAGCTAGGAAATTTTTAAAAATACTTAGAATTTAGATAAGATATATTTTATCAGTTAAGGTTCAATTAGAAATTCAGTTTTATTGGAGTACTGAGTGACCACCAAGACCAGGCTTGTAATACCAGGGCTGGGGAGGCTGAGACAGGAGTATCACTATGAGCCTGAGTAGTCTAGTGAGACCCTGTATCAAATACATATTAAATAAGTAAATGAATAGATAAATAAGTAAACTACCATAGATTTGATGTTGTCATTTGGTGTTATATGAATATATTATTTGCTGCTACATCATTTTATCCAGGGACAGCCATCTTAAGATGCAGGCTGAACCAGAATTTTCAAGTGGAAATGAGGCTATGATGAACCAAGGGCAAAAGGGTACGATTCTTGTTAGATGAAGGACATAACTGCACTATACTGGAAGCCTAGCTGAGGAATGCTCGCCACACCTAACAGGGTCACAGCAACGCTTTCATTTTGCAAATTTCTGATACAGCATTTGTTAGGCAGAGTTTAAGGACTATGACTTCCCTATAAATATTATGAGATACTGTGAAATACGGGCCACGTTTACTTAAATTGAGTACATGAAATACTTATGGATAAGTTCAAGACAAGATCACATTTACCAAAATTTGTAATTTTAGCATTTAAATAATTTAAATTTGAGATTAATAATCTTTGTTCAGTATGTGTCAAATGGGGCTAGTGAGATCAGCAGTTCAAGGGGCTGCCTGGCAAGCACAAGGAGCCGGGTTCAATCCCTGGTACTGTATGTTGTACTGGCCCCATGGCAAGCCAGCCACTGAGTCTGACGCATTGACACATGCTTGCAATACCAGCACTTGGGAGGCTGAGACAGGAGGATCATTGACAGTCCAAGGTGCATAGCAAGACAAGGTACTAAATACCTAAATAAATAAATAAATAAATGATTTTTTAAAATATGATATATGGGAACTTAGTACTGAAGTAAGAATTCAGGTATACTAAACCTCTGTAATTCGTATTACAAGAATGTGTGCCTTTCTACTGGCTATTGCTGCTGTGCATGAAGCTGACCAGTCTTAAAATGCACAGCTTGTTATAAGCAAATTAGCACATGAGTCATTACTACAGATTTATAGGAAGCTAGCTGTCATAAATTCATTAATTTGCTAATTCCTGGGACAGTGATTTATTTAGTTGTCTACCTTTTAAATTAAGATTGAAAACAATTTTTAATTCACATGCAGACAGCAGTAAGAAAACAGAGATACCTCTTGTACACTGTAAGGCTACTTTCCCCAATGAGAATACTTCAGTGTAGTATGGTAAAGATGATATTATTATAGTTCCTATATATTATTCATCTTCTTTAGTCTTATTTATATTTATTTATGTGTATGCATGTATTAAAATTCATATTTTAAATATTAAGTTTGGACTATAATAGAAAAAAAGGATAGATTTTGCTCATGTGTTTCTGGGGATTTAAACTAGGTTAACCTGTGGGCTTCACACTAAACTACATATCCATGTCTTTTTGATTCTTTGTGTCATGCTGAATTGCTAAGTAGCATAGGCAGGGTTCAAATTTGGTTTCTTTCTTTCTTTCTTTCTTTTTTCTTTTGTATTTTTTCTGTATTTTAGGGAAGGGGTCTACAGGTTGTTCAGGGTCTCACTACTAGATCAAACATGTAGTGATCCACCTGTTTACAGCCTCCCAAGTGCTGGGATTACAAGTGTGCGCCACCATGCCCAGTCTCTATTGCCATCTCAGCAGGCCCTAGGGGCGGGGCCACCATGGCAGGCCTGAGAATCGAACTCCCGGTCCCTGAGCCTGCTTGCTGGTGTTTTAATCTGCTGAGCTATTTGGCCGGCCCTGCAGGGTTCAAATTTTTGATCTCTCTGCCTCACGCTGGGACTGCTGAGGTTATGCATGTGTACCATCTGCCAAGCTTTCAAAAAGACAAAATCCTAAATGTAATCCTGAATACTGAAATTCTGAATGGCCAAAATTCTTAGTCTAAAATACCAAAAAACCTAAAACATAAGTACATAAATATAAAGTGTTAAAAACTAAAGAAATGGAAATTATTGAGAAACATTAGAACACAAAGGACAATTGTATAGATGGCTCCAGAATAAAATAGATAATAACTGCATAATAAAATAGATCATTGAAACATGCTTGTTTTACAGAGAGAAACACTTAGGCGTAATAATATGCTAATGACAAGAGAAACAGTTATAGGAAAACTAATCATGTTTACTAAAAATAGCTCCAAATGGGCCAGCGGAAAAATGTTGGCTGACTAAGCACCTGCTTAGGTAAGTGCAGGAGCCTGTTTTGATTCTCCACACCACGTGCTGCTGCAGTCCCACCCCCTGCCTGTTGAGATGGCCATGGAGAGTGGGTGGTCATGGTGGGGCACACCTGTAATGCCAGCTCTGGGAAGGCTGAAAACAGGAGGATCACTACGAACCTGAATTGCGTGTGATGAGACTCCATACCCAATACATTAAAAAAAAATTAGAATAAAATGAAATTTAAAGAAACCTCAGTGTGATTGGTACTTGGTGTGTACCTGATATAGCACCAAAATCCTCTAAAATACTTGTCTTTTTAATGAAATCAATCAAAATCTGGTCTGAGTCATTGCCATTTATATAAAGATACACAGAAATTTTATCTGACATATATACACCTGAATAAAACAGATGGATTTTCATTTACTAAAAAAGTTTTAATGTGTTTGTGTTCGCATAATGGTTTGCACACCAAGTGAACATCACAACCATTCTATTTGTCAATCTGAATTTGCAATATAATGCATAAAATGACTTAGAACACTGAAAGTATTAAAGAAACCTGACTTCCCTACTACTGGAAATAATGTAAAAATTAAATATACAATATAAGTTTTAAAAACAATAATGTTGACAATTAAAAGAGTAGAAAAACATGAAAAGATAAGGGAAAAATGATATGAAAGAAAATTTGATTTAAAAAATGTGTATTATAAGGATAGATTATAGGCAATTAAACAGAAGTTGTACATAATAGATGGCTTTCTAACTTTCATTTTCATTAGCCATATATTTTAAAGCATAGAATTACAATGAACAACTGCTTTCCTTTGTTTTAGGGCATAGTTCTCCTTGCATGGAATGTTTATAATTATATCTACAGAGTACAATTTTCTAAATGTACCTCACACAATAAGACTAATAAAAATGTCCTTAAAAACTCTCAGAATAACATTTTTTTGAATATCACAGTATTTTTTTTTTGTCTAAGACCATCCAGCAAGCTTGTATCTGACCAAAGTGCATCAATCCTTTCCCCACAATTTAGGTTTCTACTCTTGTTTCAGTGCTATTGATTTAAAATAGAAAGAGTTTTTTTGTATTTTGACTTTTAATATTTTGATATTTAGCATTTCGGTCACAGTATTGTGATTTGTAGGAATTTTAGATCTAAGAATTTTATTTAGTCACTCAGAATTACTATACTTAAGATCATGACATTCCGGCCTGCTTCTCAGGACTATTTTAAGTCCTTTTGCATATTTACCACTACAGACAGGAAATGATGCTAGACAGTTTCAACACCTAAGCATCTCCTTGTGGGTAATCTCTGCCTATGAAGTACTGCTTTTTAAGCATTTATATTATTTTATTATCAGAATCTGAACAGTTATCCTGTAAATTAGAGCTGCAACTTATAATCATGTGCAATTTATTAGGAACAGCTAAAATAAAAAGACACTAAGTATTTTATCTAAGGTCATCCTAACATTTAAAAAAAATGGACTAGGAATAAAATGAGGTTATTTAGAAGATGTCTGCTTTCTCTGGCTCTTATTATTACAAATTCTCCTAATTGGTATTAATATTACAACAGGGACATCAATTCCATCCTCCCATGCTGCCTAATACAGATTGCATTTTATTAGTCTGAAGACATTTAAATGGTTTGAGTAATAATTAAAATCTTCCTTTAATATGTTCTATTTTATTCATTGTCAATTGACTCAAGGTCATACACCATCCACTAGGGTTATACTCTATGTTTGAAACATTTTTCACTGTAATTTATACTTCAGGAATATTTATAGCTTCTTATATTTTTAATGCATCTTGGAAAATTCTTTCTTGCAACTAATTGTAACTAACTTCAAAAAGACTTAAGACCTAACAGTGGTTCCATTAATTTCATTATTTAAGTTCCCAGACATGAAAAATTAACAATGTATGAAATAATTGTTTCATAATTCATGGGCATTATTTTCTGATTCAACTTGAAAGAATGACAGTCATACCTTTCTTAAGGAACACATCACATATCATAATTAGCATGATGCCTGATACATTATTTAATGTCTTTTGACGGTCCATATGAAAGAAGATATTAAAGAATTGATATTTTCTTGATTCTATGTGTTTATCTTTAAAATAAATTGGTAGTCACATAATAGTTATGACATTTTACAATGTAGGAGTCCTGTTGCTCTTAAAGGTCTAGGTTCCTCTCTTCACATACTATCAGTATGTTTGTACTCAACAGTCATCCTCATGTTATAGTTGAACTACATGGGGCCAGGAAGATTACTCAGTAGAATAAATGCTTCCCTGGCAAGTGCAAGGGCCTGAGTTCAATCACTGGTACTACCCCTGACCAAAAAAAATAAATCTAGTGTTTAGGGGCCGGGGAGATGGCTCAGTGGAATATGCACTTCCCTGGCAAGCACGAAGGCCTGAGTTCAATCCCCAGTTGCACCAAAAATAAAGAAATAAATAAGAATAAGAATAAGAATATAGGTGGAATACATACCTAGGATTAGTACCTGAAAAAGGTTACAGAATCCATATCTAAAGTGAAATTTAACAAATCAGATTGTATATAACTTCATATTCAATAAATTCATATTTGTTTCCTACTCATGCTCTTACTCTGTGTCCTCTGTAGATGCAACTCCTATCAATTTACTTCAAATGGTCAGGCCACATTGGCTTTCTTATGTTGCATTTCCTGTCTGAGTCCCTGTTGGCAGGAGAAATTCAATAGTGTGACTTCAACTCTTTATCAAATACTTCAGATCCTACTTTCCATTCTTGCTTTCCTGTATGGTCATAGGAAACCTGAACAAAAACAGACAATAATTGAGAGAGATAACACCTATTTCCCCAGTGCCTACATTCATATACAGTCATGTCTACTATTTAACTAATGGGCTCTATGGCAGTGGTAGAATCCTTGCCTAGTCCACATAAGTTCCAGGCTTGAGCTCCAGCACCACAAAAATGAAAGGAAAGAAGGAAAGAAAGAAGAAGAGAAAGAAAGAAAGAAAGAAAGAAAGAAAGAAAGAAAGAAAGAAAGAGAAAGAAAGAA
>NDGN011209770.1:0-10393 GCA_002564285.1 Tympanoctomys barrerae
CTGATTTCCTCTATACCCTTCTGCATTCATTTCATTACTTCAGTTGCTATTATTTCAGAGACTTCAGGTGGTGCCTTCCAATTTATTTTATTTTGATGTCTTCTGGGTTTGTACTAGGTGAGCTTGGGGCCTATGATTGCATTTTGCTTCTTCTTTTTGTCACTTTCTATTTCAGGGAGAAATCTTTCTTTTGATTACTGTGATACTTTTTTGTGAAAGTTTAACAGTTGGTAGCTGTATCACTGCAGTCAGAACCTCTCTGTAAATGATCTGTTCTTTAGATATCTCTCTTGTGTCAGAGATTCTTGTTTTGTGTGTGTCCCAAAATTTTCCTTCTCTGTTGATTGAAGTGAGATACTAATTTCCATTTGGCACAGTCTTCTGTCCTTACACATAGAACTTTGGTGAGGTTAATACCCAATCATCTCCCAATATTAATTACCCAAGTGAGAGCATGTGGTTAAGGCAGATGTGGTGTCCTACTTACAGTAGTACTATTAGCAATACTAGTAACAGCTAGTGAAACTTAGAAATTGACAAATATTTTTAACTAATGGGTTTATACTTTAAACCATGGAAACAAACATTATCGCTACATAACAAAACAGATCTTGAATTGGGAATTTATTTAAATTAGCTCCCCTGAGTTCTATCTGGGCACCTCACCTTCATGTATGTGTAATCTTCCATGCAGACTAGTTCACTCAAGTTACCTCTCTCCACCTCTGTGCTGTGGGGATCCTCCCACAGGTCTGGGCCTAGCAGCACACTTCAGCTCAATGGGTCCAGTTCTATGAAACTCAAACTTGGCCAGCAAGCCTTACTTGTGTCTGGCTATTGCGCTCAGGTCCCTGAGTTTGTGCCCTGTCACAGTGAACTGGCTGGGCCCATCAGCTTGTCTCTGCAGCGCTTTCTGTCAGAGGCCCACTGAGGTGTACCTGGTGTACCTCCTGGGCCCACCTGGCTGCCCACCAGAATTCACTTCTTATTGACTTATAGTCCACCTTCATCGATCCAAAAGAATACTTCTTGCTTTCAAAAGAAAAAAAATAACTCTATAATTGTTCAGTTCTTTAGATAGTCACTGATATACTCTGTTAGGATAATAAAAGCAGAAATAATTTTTGAGTGGAAAAAGTGATGCATTTTAATACACATAATTGACATTTAAAGATCTTTAAATTAATAGAAAAACATTTGATTTTGGCACATGGTTATGAACATAAATTATAGGATTCATTCATGAGACTCCTCCTTGTAAATTATAAAGTCCAAGTGAATTATACAGGCATTTCTACAACAGATATTTTAATATAAATATAAATTCAGGGGAAGACATAAAAGTAATTTCCAGAAGTGAAAAAAGAAGCCTTTACTTCCACTTTAACCTTTAGTATCTATCTATCTATCTATCTATCTATCTATCTATCTATATCTATATATAGATATATATAGTCTAATTTAACAGAGTTATTTAACAAAACTTGTCCTCAAAATGTTAAAAACAATATACAAATCACAGTAGAAAAACCCAGCAATTTTTCAAGATTACTTAAAAATTACATTAGATTTGTTTTAATTAGCAATTAAAATATTTGTTACCTATGGTGCATAGTAGTTGGCCTTGTGTAATTTGTAATATGAATTTACAGACACTGAATTATCTGTTATACAATGAAATAGATATTAAGTATTTAGCTTTCATGTCTTTTCCTGCCTTTATATCTATAATAAAAAGAAAACTAGAAAACTAGATGGAACAAAAGTAGATTAAGCAAATAAATTTGGCCTATTTTCTAAGAAATGTATTTATGAAATGAGAAATGGGAGAAGTCTTAAAAGTTCTTAGGTAAAGTTAACACTTCTTTCATACACTTCAATTTTATACAAAAGTTCAAGACTATTAGAAGACTATGATGTTTTGAAAAAAATAACTACATATTTTCCTCTAAAACTGTCAAACTTATTCTACATGATTTATATTACAATGCTACTAAAGATGTAATGTATAATTCTTGAAAGAATAGTGTAGTTTAGAAAGAAAGTTTAGTTAGGGTTTGCAAGGGAATCAATTTAATATGTGACACATAATTTCTGGGATCATTTTATAATAGTTACTCAAAGTGTCAAATACAAAGAAAGTACAGAAAATCTGTCCACACACTAAAGACCCAAAGAACCCAGATGAGGGCCTGGATCTCATGGCAATGTTCTGCATGAGTCCAGCTGAAGATCTAGAGCCTATAGCAATCCTGCTATAAGACCAAGCAGAGGCCTAGAGCCCACCAATGTCTCATAAAGACATATCTCAAGAATCTGTACGGGGAAGACTCCAAGAGCAATGGTGGAAGATAGAAAGTCTGTACCAGCAGGATGAAGTATCCATAGACTATAGACTATACTGGAGCCAGGAAGAGAAAACTCAAAATAAGGACTTGAGCTCCCTTAAAATATATACAGCCATCCTCAATGACAAAGAGATCCTGAGCTCCTCAGATGATTAATAGCCAAATTCATATCAGTAAAGCCATCATGGCAAGATTCTCCAGGAGAATTCTCTCCAACATTCTCCAGGACTGAACAATGCTCCATCTTCCCCTGTGGGAAGTCAGGAAATGATACTCAAAGGATAAACCAGAGATCTCTGAAAGTGAGCCATAGCCATTCTCAGTAGCACTGAGGTCCTGAGCTTTTCTAATGATGAAAACAGGATAAATCCATATCAGGAAAGCCAGCATGGCAAGCTCCTGAGGAGAACAGCCCCTTGAGAACCAACAACCCCCAACTTCTTTCCTTCTAGTTCTCCTTTTTATGTTGTTGGCAACAAGCCTCAGGTGGGCCCTCCGCACCCAGCACTAGACTCATTCAGTTCAGCTGGGGGTTACAAGTTGCGTAGTAGTTGTCAGTCCACCACACACAGTCGATATAAAACAAATAAATGGCAGAAGAAAAGCTAAACATGATTATGTTCAATATTATTCTTCTTGACATCCATCAAATATACTAATAAGGCATCATAAACCTAAAAAATTAGCTATAGAAACATGTTAAAAGTTATCATGGAGTTTAAAAATAAAATTAATCCCTATTTAAATTCCAAAATGTCAAGTCAGAAATTTAAAATCAGTGCCCTGGGAAAGGGAAAAACTTACAATCAAAAGTAAATTGCTTAGTGGGCCTCCCAGATAGCTCAGTGCCTGCTTAGGCAGATGCAGGGGCCAAGGGTTCAATCCCCAGCCTGATGTGCTGGCCCTGCCCCCTGGGCATGCTGAGAGGGTGACTGATATAGTGTGGTGGTGTGCACCTGTAATCTCAGTACTTGGGAAGCTGAAAACAGGAGAATCACTATGAGTCCGATCTGTGTAGTGAGACTCTGTAGAAACTGTACTAAATTCATTTTTTAAAAACAGTTAAATTGCATAAGCAAAGCTGGAAATACCAGGATGAGAGATGTACAACACAGGGCCTTGTCTTTTCCCTACATAAAGAAGGTGAATTTAAATGCTTCCTCCATCCAGTCCAATTCCATCTTTGTCCTCAGGGACATCCTACTTACTAAATCTTTGGCTCTGGCAATCATCCCTGTCTACTTCCTACTTTAGTCCCTGTCTCCTCTCTTTCATTGCTACAATTTATTATTGATGTTAGATCAGGATGCCCCTTCAAAGCCATCAATCCAGATAATAAGCTCCATGAGGGAAAGAACCTGGACAGTGATAAAATTGTTGAGGTCTGTAGCTTCTCACCAATGAGCCTGCACCTGGCACATGAGCCCAAAGCAAGCCTTGGATATTGTTGAAAGACTGTATGAACAACTTTAGACAGTCAATTATTGCATTCCCTTCAGAGGTACTGCATAAATTTTATCTTTCTTAATGTAACCTAGAAGGCTTTTAGAGCACACATTTATCTTCCTTTTGAGTTTCTTTTTCTGCTGCTCTTTCCTGAAACAATACAATCTATTATCCAAGAGCAGTGAATGTCTTTCACCTAGAAAACCAACAAGCAAACTAAATTTTCTCAATTGAATATTCCTACACTTTTACTATTTTTCCCTTCAAACTATCCTTCTTAAGGCTAACAACTACTCATCTGCAAATCTGACCTATCTACGTAGCATCTTAAATCCCTTTATAAAGCTCTCAAAATATAGGGGACAACTGTTTCCTGTTGAGTTACATAGAGTCCTATGCCAGGCATAATTTCAAGACTGAAAGCAAAAGATAGAGAAGAAAAGAGAAAAGAAGGAAGAAAGGGAAGGAGGGAGGAAGAGAAAGAGGAAGAAAAATAAATGGAGGGAAGAGGAAGGCAATGTTTATTAATCAAAAACTTGTCTTAGCTCTTATGGAGATCAAAGTTAACATGCTTTTTCACTTGTTTTGCAAATTTTACTTTTGCCTTAACAATTCGCACAACCTCATTTTTCTAACAGTCTCCAAGAAAACAATTTGAAGAAAATAATAACTTCTTGCTTGTGGTCAAAATATCTATTATAAATATTGTACAAATATTGATATGTGCATGTGTATTTTAGATATTTTTGTAATAATGAACTTGTTTAACCTACAAAAGCATCACTGATTGTAGTATAATAGAATAAAAAAAGAAAGGAACTTCCATTATGCTTGGGTCTTAGACTAACACAGTGCTTTGGACCTTGAGCTAGTTAAATATTGCTGAAGCACACTTTCCGCATGTCTAACCAAGACATAAAACAACTTGCAGTGTTTGCAAGTGGTGTAGAGTGGAGGAAACTTTGTGGAGATACTAAAAAATGTGTACCATTATTTCAGAATCATTGTGCTAAAATCCATATGCTGAACTTTCTAATTCTTGTGGAAAGAATCATTAGCAAATTAGAAAGAATACCATAGCAGATATCTTTATAAGCCTGTTGCTTTCCTATTTAAGAAGATAATTAAGACCTGACCATGACTAATTACCATAGAGATAGGTGTCCTGTCTCTATTGCAAATTAATTTGTGTCACATAAAGTGCACTAAAAAACATTAAATTAAGTATTCAGTTTCTGGGAATCAATTCATCTTTAAAACATATTTAAATACTTGTAAGTGTATCACTAAAACCATCTATGTTTTTAATAAAATTTTTCCGGAGATTATGGAAAAATTCTTAGATACATTATCTAAAGTTTTAACCCTTAATTCTTTATCCAGGTGAATTTACAGCCACAAACTTAGATGGAAAATACAGGAGTAAGCACATTCAAATAACTCTTAGTGTTTAACTTAGAAGGTTAATTGCATCATTTCAAAACTGCTTCTGTGTCAGAGGCAATTCTAGGTACTAAGGATATAACATTAAACAGAAAAAGGGAAAGAAGAAGATCCATACTCTCATAGTAGCTTAAAACAACAGTCACCTATTTTTTTTTCATTTTTGTATATGAAATATATGATTATTTTTGTCTTAGTCCTTGGCTTAGATTCTAACAGGGATGAAATCAAGCTATTGGCATAGCTGGGCTAGTGGCTCAAGCAAAAAATCAACTTCCAAGATCATTCAAGTGGGGCATATTTTGTTGAAGTGGTAGGACTCACATCTTTGTTTCCTGGTTGGTTGTGAGCCACAAATCATTCCCAAGCCCTTGAACATGATACATCTACCTCAATAGCAGCAAGGATACACCAAGTTCTTCTGATGCTTTGAACATTTCTGACCTTTCTTTGTGCTATCATCTAATGGAAACTCATTTTAAAACTCTTATGATCTCTGTTTCTTTTAAGGTCAACTGACATGAGATTTTTTATTACATTTGAAAAATGCTTCCACAAACCTACCTAGATTAGAATTAAAAAAAATAGCTGACAGAAATTTGAAGGAGTGAGAATCTTTGGCATTCTGCCTGTTACAATACGGAGACCATCGATACTTGAAAAATAAATGAGATACAGATGATGACTGAAGGATATGGAAAAAAATAAATTAAGTAGGACATAAAAATATTCATTTCAGGTGCTAGGTGAAAGGATAAGTGAGAAACCCTTCTGGAATTAAAATCAGGATGTAGTAGGATAAAGAAAGCTTCGAATGCCAGAGAGAAGAGACACACAGAAGCGTTACCAAGAGCATTTAGCAATCAGTGCCTCCCACTCATACCTATTCATGGCTGTTGACAGAACAACAGAAGAGTATCTTATAGAAAATGTAGACTAAGCTGAAAATCTTTAGTAAACCGCATCTTCTTCCCAATAATTTAAATAAATGCTGATTGTTCCAAGGTATGTTCCTTTTTGAACCTAAAAACATAAATACGACTTTCAAAACTATATTAAGGTTCACAAAATAAACAATTGGGAGGGCTGGCCAGATAGTTTAGTGGACTAAGTGCCTGCTTGGGCAAGCCCAGAGGCCAGGTTTTGTTCTCTGGCACCTCATGCTGCACTGGCTCTGCCCTAGGGCATGCTGAGCCTGGGAGACTGGGAGTGATGGTACACACCTGTAATCTCACCACTGGGGAGGCTGAAAACAGGAGCATCAATATGAGTCTGATCTGCATAGTGAGTCCCTGTACTAATTAAATAAAAATTAATAAACATTTTAAGCTGAAAAATCCTGTGTAGGATAAGTGCCTAAGTTCAAACTCTTTTAGCATTAGTTCATTCAGATCCTGTAATACAAGCTAAAATACAGACCAACTAGCCAAATACCAACTCCACAAAGATACATTTATTTTAAAGATAAGACTACTATTCTTCCAGTAGCTTATTATTCTACAAAATAAAACCATCCATGTGAAAAATACTCTAGCCCTTTCAAAGGCTATCAAACTCTTCTCTCAGTCCTTTATTTGAGAATTCTTATAGTTCTCACACCTTGCATTATTTTTTATTGTAACAAACTAATAAACCTAACACTAACTGTCCCTGCCAGGCTCAGACTGTTGAAATTCACCAAGCAGAGTGTTAACCACATTTGTTTGGTTCCCCACTGACACGGGGATATCTATTCCATAGTATGTGCACATGTGCTCAAGACTACCAATGTCCATAAGTATGAAGCAATTTTTATGCTTAATCTGAGCTCCAAATATTATATAGTATTTTAATATTCAGTTTTCCTTTTCACCATGAGAAAAAAATCTCCTAGGCTTCTTGGTCACTCATTCAAAACTTATATACAGTGTTTTCATTTGTGAAGTTTGCCAAGATCTCATTTGCCATGAATAATTGACTTTATTTTCTTATTGCTTATAAGGTTGTATCTCTAACAAGGCTCAACAAATATTCTGCTTTAAGGGTCAGATAATAAATACTTTAGGCTTTGTGGACAACAGAACATATGTATACAAATGAGTAAGGCTGTATCTCAATCCAACTTTAGCTATTCAAACAGGTGTTTGTCTGCGTTTAGTCTTCTAACTGTACTTTGCAAACCTTTGGTATACAAAGTGAAGTTCAAAGACCAGGAAGAAAGGACAAGTCAGATAAATTGGCTTCAGGTTGGATCAGAAATGACAGTCTCAAAATGCCTTCTCCTACTAGTGTTCTTCGGACAAATTTTCTGTCAGTTCACCTTTTGAAAAGCTTAAAAATATATTACTTCGCATTGTATTTGTGTTCATGTGAAATAATTTTTATCCCATCTGCTAGTTCTGGTGGTTTCTTCGAGCTGCAATTTGATGATGTTTTTGTCCAATTCTTAAACCCGTGATTCTATACATGCAATTCAAACTCTTTAAATCCATAGTCTCTCCAGACCAAAACGTATCTCCTTTATGCCTTATGTCATAATCCTAATGCATATACAAATTTTTGGCTATAATTTCATCATTTGTTTGGAAGTACAGTATCTGTTAGCAAAGCTTTTATATACACAGAGTTGTTCATTTTACAGATCCTATGAAATGATTGTTCAGTGAATCAGACTATAGGACTTCTCATCATTTAATGGAGCTTATGCTCAAATATAATCTATATGTATGTATTTGTGCAAATTGATATAAGAAATACAAGAAATGTCTTAAATACTTAACTTCCAATGCAAATGGTTTAACCCATCTTTAATTATCTCTAAATAGAAAAAAGTTTTTACAATTTAATAAATTAAGCTAGCAATATGGATTTTAAAGTAAGTTTTCATCTTGTTTCTAAATTTATCAAAGTAAAAAATGTTCAGCCACTTTCAAGACTAAAGTTTATCATGCACCTAAATTTCCTAAACTGATTTCGAGGATGAATAAAAATGGATGGTTTCTAAAATTGTTTATGAACAGTTATGACTGCCTAATAGAATTTGTAATAAAGGACATTGGTAGAGGATACCACAGGAGATTGAGGCTAGTACCTTCACAATGAGCTACTTCTTCAGTCCTTTCTAAATTTTTAACCTCATGACAGGTTCCCACCAGTATAAAAATGACTAAGATCTGAAGAGACGGGTTTGCTTATTATTTTAATTTGGATCATTATACATCATACACATGTAACAAATTATTTTACTATACCCTATAAATATGTATAAATATGGCACATTAAAAATTAATTACCAAATTACATTTATAATATAATCTGTGTTCTTATGCCTTCTAGTTAAAAGGGACATATTCAGGTCATGTTACCAACCTGTTTGGTTTGGAGACATACACAAAAGACAAAAGTATGTGAATACAGGGTAACATATTTGTTGTTGAGCTAGTAAATAAAGAAAAACTAAGAATATTTTGTGTTAAAATGAGAAGAGACCAGTTGTTCTAATATATGCAATAATATGAAAAACAAATATGAGGGAGTATAATGAAAATTATAAGGTAGAAAGAAATGAATTCTGTTTAATTGGATTTAAAATAACTACAAATATTGAGTTAGAAGCAATGAAATCTTGTTAGAAACTTGACAACTTTGAGTAACTTTATTCAGCTTATTTATAAGGAAGACTACATACAACTACATTACTGTCAATTGTTAAATATTTGATAAGCAAACAAAAAGAATAAACTTGAATTTGAATATTCTCTTTTAAATTCTATGACTGTTTCATGCTCAGATAGCTAAACTTCCCTTTATCACTAAGATCTAACTTTCCTGTCACCTTTAATATATTTATAATTCATCTTTGAAAAATGTTGTTGATTTTATAAAATTTTAAAGTTTTAAATATCATTTTCACTTATTGTGAACAGAATTTTGCATATGTTTTCTTTGTGTGTATATGTTTTAAAATACCCTGTGTAAGCCAGTTAATCACCTCTAATCCCAGCACTTGTGAGACTGAGGCAGGAGGATTGGTGCAAGTTCAAGACCATCTTAGGCTGACAAGTGGGCTCAAGGACAGCCTGAACTGCATAGTGAGACCCTGTCTCAGAAAGACTCAAAAAAATTACCATTTCTTGCATATTTGTATATTATAAGTTTTATTTGGATACTTATAACTTATGTTTATATCTTTTTTACTCTGCTAAGCTTAAAATTTTTGCCTTTCTCAAACTGTTATGTTGAATACCTGACCTGTTTTTATTGTTGCTACGTGAACATTATTAAAAAAAGATATGCTCTTTTCCCCTAGAAAACAATTAAAAAGTAAGACAAGTTAAATGTCTTTAGTATGCTTTATTTTTTTAAGTAATTAAAAATAAATGTGAAAGTGCATTGAACTGCTTAAGATGGAAAAGAACAGCCTGACAAATCAAAAAGCACTTTAATTTCTTGATTTAAACTTGCTTCCTATTACTCGTCAGTAGCTTACAAAACCTGACGTAATGTCAATTCCTCAGACCTGCAATCAAATGAAAATGATGCACATTTACTCATATAACAAACATTTTAAGTTGTAACTATAATAAATGCTTTAACGCGCAAACACATTTACTTATCAGAATTAGAACATGTACTTATGCCTACCTCATTCTTTTGAGCAGTATGTTAAGGAGTAGAATATTCAAGGAAGTGGTGCTTGAACTGACACTTCCTAAGAGCAGGAAGTATTCTATAAAGGAAGAATAACATCTATAAAACTGTGGTGGAGGAAATACAGCTCATTCACATATTATAAAAGCAAAGTTCAGAGGAGATCTGAACTCAGAGAGTCAGAGTATACTTGATATTATAGATGTGGGTGAAAAGGTACATTGGAAACATACCCTGCTACAGATTTTGTCCCTTTCTCAAGCATAATAAAATAGCAATATTGGGAGATTTTAGGCAGGGACTATTCATAACAAAACAATAGTAACGCTTGGTAGCCTAGGTTGTACCTTACCTCATGCAGTAAGTTCTCAAGAATTTGTTATCACATTTAAGAATTAATAACTTTCCTTTATAAAGTAGGTAATTAAAGTCCAGAGAGGCCAAAGAAGCTGTTCATTTGACAGAATGGATGTGCAAGTCACCTAGACTGAGCATTTGGTTTTTTTTTTTTTTTTTTTTTTTTTTTT
>NDGN011209821.1:0-11083 GCA_002564285.1 Tympanoctomys barrerae
CATGTTGTATTCATCTTTAAGAGGCCCTCTGCCCCAATCCTATTTTATTGCTTCTAATCAAGTACTGAATAACAAAAGTAAGAATAAGATAAAAGTAAATATAAATACAGTACAAATGAAAAGAAACTTTTCAATAGCAATTTTTGCTGATCAAAGAATTATTTGTTTCCACTCAACAGTACTAGATAGCAATTTAGCTATAGGAATCATTGATCTATTTTGCAGTACCACATGATTTAAAATAATATCCTCTCAGAAAGAGTCCACAGAAAGACTCATATGTGGAATGTAGGGCCATCACCTTCCTAAATAAAATTGTAGCACTAAGTCAAAAGTTCAATGCATTGATCAAGCTAGGCCCCAACTCAAGCAAACTATTAAATCTAATCAACCAAACCAAACTTTAAATAACATATATTCACCATCATATAACAAGTACACACATATTCAAATTGCACATATTTTTCTAAAAATTTCACAAATGTTTTGTTCTATTCCTCATTTAAATGATTGCTTTTAACTTCCTTTGCCCTTTCACAGACTGAAAATAAGTATTATTTCTTATGAGAGAATAAGTGAATAGAGATAGTTTCATAAGGCCTAAAGTCAGGGACACCAACTGAATATTTTATGCTTACTCATGTGTCTCCTAAATTCCACTTGTGCCAAAGGTGAGTAAAATATTCTAGGATCCTTCCTCCCTCCCACCCCATGTCTCTGTCCCTCTGTGTCTCTATGTCTCTGTGTCTGTTGCCCTCTGTCTCTCTGTCTCTCTGTCTCTCTGTCTCTATGTCTCAGACTCTGTCTCTGTCTCTCTCTATCTCTCTGTGTGTCTCTCTGTTTCTGTCTCTGTCTGTCTCTGTCTCTGTCTCTCTCTCTTTCTCTCTTTCTCCCCATCTGTCTCTGTCTCTATCTCTCTGTGTGTCTCTCTGTTTCTGTCTCTGTCTGTCTCTGTCTCTGTCTCTGTCTCTCTCTCTTTCTCTCTTTCTCCCCGTCTGTCTCTGTCTGTCTCTCTGTGTCTCTGTCTCTGTCTCTGTCTCTCTCTCTCTCTCTCTCTCCGTCTGTCTCTGTCTCTCTGTCTCTCTCTGTCTCTCTCTGTCTCTGTCTCTCTCTCTCTCTTTCTCCCCATCTCTCTCTCTCTCCTCTTCCAGATAAATGCCAGTCATTTGGCCAGGGCTAACTCACAGAAGGTGCAGCAGGCACAGATGGCACTAATGCATAAATGTAATCTAGCAAAAGAATGCCAACGCCAACCCAGAAAAGGTTCCAAATAACTGCAGTGCCCTTACAGGAAGTCTGTGATTGGCAAGGTTAAAGCTGCAACTGTGAGAGCTCACTATTTGTTCCCAGAGCAACAATAGAAATTCTCAAAGAAATGAACATATTAATTTATTTTCCATAAGTGCATTGGTTTAGATGGTATTTAGATAAATGATATATCCTTAGAAATAGTATTAAATGAGGATAATCTAATTTGTGCCACTGCCTGAACACATTCAAATGTTCAGGCATGTCTGAGTATCTGAAAACCCTTCCCAGTCATTCTCTATTTCTTCACCTTTTGTTGCTTTCTTTACAGCAATTGTTACCTGAAGTTGTCAACACTTGTCTACCAGAATGCCAAACTGCAGTTCCCCAAGCTAGTCTTCAGATGACTTCACATTCTATAGTTATTCTATGTTCTCCTAAACTAGAGGTAAATTCTATAAGAAGAGAAAATAGATCAACATCTCATTCATTTTGCTCAGAGCCTGGCAAATAAATTACCATTAGAATGAGTATTTTCAATGAATGAAGACCTGAATATGTACTCCATGTTTCTTGACATCACCCTGACACACATTTGAACTTATTATAAAATACTGACAAATGTTGACTTAAGGATTGTTAATCTGGGCATGGTGGTTCATGCCTATAATCTCAACACTCAGGAAGCTGAGGCAGGAGGAGCATTGTGAGGTCAAGAGCAGCCTCGGGTACAAAGTGAGTCCCAGGCCAACCTGAGCTGTATAGCAAGACCCTGTCATAAAAAACATATAGCTAATGTCTGTCTCTTTCTCCAAATCATATTGCTATACTTTAAATTTCCAGTGCTTTCCAAATAGCCTTCAGATAGGCAAATGTAACTCAGACCACTAATATTTATAGTTTCTTTAGCTTTAATTATAACAAGACATTAATAAAATTCCAATGTTTTTGTAGTCTTACCTCTACCTATCCCATAGTTGAGCTTGTTTTTTTCAAGAGGGCCACCCAAAGATAAGGGTTAGAGACTTAACATGCGTTTTAGGAGAGAGCAAGGAGATCAGTCAAGGTGGCACCCTAAGTAGGCACAAAGATTCCCTTTCAAATTATTTAAATGCTTCCCAACTGTTCTTAATGTCTTAAAGAAGTGTTGTGTGTCCTCATAAAAGGACATTCCTTCTTATTAATAAATCTCTTTATTTTCTCCAACCTGAGATACAAGTACAGTGGTCCCCCTCATCTGCAGGGAATATGTGCCAAGACTGTCAGGAGACAGGTAAGACCACGAAGAGCTCCAGGCCCTACAATGTGACCTGTGCCTTGCACACCCACACTCAGTGCTTTCCCTTCATGTCTAGCGCCAGCATAGGCCACGGCTGTATGACTTGCACTTTGGGCTGCAATAGTAAGACTAGCATGAATTTCTCTTACTCTCTTTAAACTTTCATGGATAGAACTTTCCATGAAGTTCTGTCATTTCATGAAACTTTCATATTTTCATCACAGTGCTTAGCAAAGTGGACATTTTGTTTTCTTTCCTTAAAATGAAACCTCATCTAAGCACCATATGGCTTTTCTTTGGCCTAACCTAAAGGCCCCAGCACCACTCATTAGCTTTGGGGCTATTATGAAATAAAGTTAAGGTTCCTTGAGTACAAGCAGAGTGACAGTCTATGCAGTGACTGAACACCCTTGAGGGTGATTGACAGGGCAGGTAGCAGTTCAGAATGTCCTCAGGACGAAAGGCTGACCCACCTTCACAGCAGAATGGCTCCTGAGGCCATCACACTGCTAGTGGGGAGTGAGATATAAAATGGAGAGAGCTTGATTATTTGTGAAATTCTTCTCTTAAGCTTTCAGACTATGGCTGACCATAGATAGCTAAAATATGGGAAGGAAATCTCTGGGAGAGCGGACTGCTGTGACCCTTCTGTACTCAGTGTGAGGGTGCCCTTCCCACCATGGAAAACTACTCAATGTCCAGGCAGCCCCAACTGGTACAGCATATCTTGGTAAAGTTGACATGACTGCTGTGAATACCACATAATAACATCAAAGAGCAGAAAACTTTTTAAGTAGGACAAAAATTTGTATTTGTACAGTGTAGCTTCAAATGCATTTTGTTCAGAGAAAAAAAAGGTGAGGGTAATAACTTTAATAAGTTTGCTTTGTATGATAGTAAAAGATGCATTTCCTTTTTTAACTTTCAGACACCTTTTCCAATTTTTCCTTAACAAGTATACATTTGTTTTATAATATAAAAATGTTAAATATTAAATATATTTGGAACTTCAGTTATACATAGAATACTTGTGAAAATGCACAGGAAACACCATTCTTCACAGTGTTTACAAATTCCTAATGCCTAATGCCTAACAAACAATGTGATTCTTGTTCCTATTTCCATTTAACATACATGAACCAGTAAACAGTTTGATGCCTATAACTATTTTACATAAAACTTCAAAAGTTATTAAAGGCAAAAAAATCCATGTAGTTTTAAATGAAAGAGATATCTGGCTTCTCAGCAATTTTGTATGAAGGATACATAAGGGTTGATGTAAAGAAGCTTTCTAGCTTCCAAGAACTGACCGAGGGCGGTTTACTAAAAAAAAATATATATATATATAGTTGAATAGTGATGGTTATTGCTTTAAAAATTATCTATGTTTACAAAATTCTCCTAAAGTTAATGTATATACCCTCTGTTAATACAGAGGGTGTTAAAATCACATGATCTCTTTTAAACAAACAAACAAACATAGCCATTAGACAAAGCACAGTTTCTTCTAAGCTAGCTTCTCCCTGACCACAACAAAGGTCACTGGATCTTAATAATTCCCCTAGCAGCACCCTCCAGTACACCCTACATTCAGTCTGCTGACCACGCAGACAGCATTCCTGGCATTAGATGTAACCTAGTGCAGTCGATCATGGATTGCAATGTAGTAGTAGCGTGTAATAGCGACACAGAGTTGGGGCAGCCTATCTAGAAATACTGAACATAAAAAGAGAAGCTCAAAGGCCACCTGGATGAGAAAAAAGGGGACCTAAAACTAGGGGGAAATGACAGAAGAGGAAGTAGCCAGGGTAAAGCCTGGGTCAAAACATTAACATGAGGAAGCAGAGTAAAAACCAAAATGCGAATTCAGTGATTTTTTAACTGCACGCAAGTGAAAATAAAGTCTTATTCATTTTGTTTAGAGATTGTAATACGAAGAAATTTTAAAACATTTCTAAAACTCATCAAAAGGCTTGGTAATCTAAAATGAATTAACAATGAGCCGATGTCTCAGCTGATTTGTAAGTAAGTTTCCTATTTGTTTCAGAAGTAACATTTGATCATTTATATCTACTTTAATAATATGTCGCCCCTTTCCACTGCAGTGCAGATGTTGTATAGCCAAAGTACAGAGTAACACTTGAGTTAATGTACTCTCAGGAGAAGACCGAGCACCATTAGAATCTTTCTTAAACTAAATGCTGCATGCAAAATAAAGGCACCAGGGGTCACAATCCCATTATAAAGTTGTAAGGAGATGAAATTAAGATTTCACATTTAGGCAGCCTGTATGAGTCACGCATTCTTAATCTCATTGCAATGCTGTTCTACCACGGGGCTCAGATGTGGCCATCATCACTGCTAGGCGAGCACCACAAATGACATCTTTCATCGCAGGGACAAAGTTAGCTGGATTTCTAATCGATCTCTACTCAGATCTATGCATAAGTGGCTCAAGGTTATTTAATTGTCTATTTTCCAACTTTCTGTTATCAAAACTAGGCCACTGTGTTTCAAAACTATTATCCTTCTCTATCATAATTCAGCACTAAAATTGGTTGTGCCGCTTTGGATCTCAGCTTAGATGTTCCCCATTCTAGTTTTCCTCTTCATCTAACATCCCAAAATCTAGGTGAACAATTAAAATGTTCTCATGTTGTTCTAGTCTATAAAAGTTTCATTTGAAGGTAAATTATGTCCTCATAAGAGCCAGCTATAATTGCTGATGAAAAGAACTAGTACAACAACAGAATTTAAGTTAATCTCAAGGACTAGGAAATGAAATTAAGGCTAAAAGATAGAAAAGAAAAATTAACATAAAATAATTAGAACTGAATTAATTTAAATTACCATATAATAGTAAATTAATTCACTTGAAGCTCTGGTTTTCTACTGCATTGTGGATTGCAATGACCTTTTTGTACTTATAACTATTCAAACCTAGTATCACACATGGGTGCTTTTGCATCTCTTTCACAATGTTTGATACAAAATCACAAGCAGTAGCTAGATTGTTCATGTATTCAATCATCTGGAGACATGTCTTATTTCAATCTTTGTCACAAAGAAGGAAAAAAGTACTAATTTTCTCCCTTTACTCTAAAGAATACGAGCAAATGGATTAGCTCTGATTTTTAAGTTTAAGAAATACCCATAAACTTAATGAAGCTTCTAATTCAGTTATAAAGTACAGGAATGAATTACTGCATCCTCAACAGTGACATTAAGAAAACAAGGTGCCCATTTCACACTCTTAATGAGGCAATTATTAATAACAGGAAAATCTCAAGATTAAGATTTGGCTCAAGTTAAATTTTTTGAAAACCAATGCCATGTAATCACTGAGAACAGAAGAAACTCTCTGGAAGATTATTTGCTATATCCCTAAATGTTTAGGCTACTTTGTTTTCTAATTAATAGCATTTGGACATAACTTCATTGAAAGCCTCACTGTATTAAACCCATTAAAAAAGTCTATCTGGAAGCAACTTTTTTTGCCACTCACTGTTTTCCAACTTTAATTTGCAACATGTATCTACCAAGAGAAACACTGCCTTGATTTTACGATTCTCAAACGACCATTTGTGTCATTATGTACACTAGAAATAAAGAAATCATAAAATGCTACATATGTCACTAAATAACTTCAATGACTAATATATTGAGTATCAGTTAGGTATCCAACATTGCATGGAGTTTTTTAAAGTACCATGAACAGTATTAATAATATATTTGATTTTCAGCAAAAATAACCAATGATATTTTGATATCTGATTACCATTTTATCTAGCTTTTAATCATAAATGACCCATTACCTTTCTAGAAATTTAATATCATAACTCTTTGTGCAAGTTAAATCAAGTTGATTATAAATGTTCCTTCAGACCATTTATAAAAAGAGAAAAGATAAACAATGAACAAAAAGGCAAGTGAAGGCAAAGTGCTTATCTCTGAGTCTGAGTCAAGCTAATTAGGACCTGCCAGAGGCTTTGCAAAGTCTAATATCATTGGTGGTGCTGCTCATACAAATTGAAAAATATTATCCCCTCGAGAGAGTATCTTTGTGAGCCACAGAATAGTGACAGAACAGCAGCAATAGCTCTAGAATTCAAGTCTGGTAAATGTATCCAAAATGATTCTCCATTTTCATTCTAAAGTCTATTTAACCAGTTCAGGCACTGTAGAAGATTTTAAATAATGCTGAAAAAACAGCACATTACCTTCTGTATTGCTACTTTGCTATGCAAGGTAGCTGATATACTGCATCATGTATAGAAATAATTCCTGCTGTTATACTCATTAAAAACCATTAAATCACAAGACCATTTTAAACTGCTTAGTAGGAGAATAATGTTCAGATTTTATGGTATCGTATCCTGGCACCACACCAAAAAAGTGATGTGGGAGAAGGCATCAACATGAGTTCTTATACTGAAGCATGTCTTCCTAATTTGAGCAAAAAATAAGTATTTTTCAACCTTCATAATAAAACAATGTTCTACACCAAGATTCTCACAAATACAAGTCAGTCACTGGCCTAAGCTGCAGCCCATATGGCTGATATACACACCTTTGTGAGCTCAGTATCACATGCTTTGTGTTGGCAATTTTCATTTCAATAGTCTATTAATCTTTTAAATACATTAAGCATGTCCGCCACTGCTGGCAGACTCTTCTGCCCCTTTTGATTCTCTTTCTTTCTAGCCCAGCATTTTCTCCCTAGAGTTTGAGGTTTCAGCAATACAGAATGTGGTGCTTGCCAATAGGAAGACAGGGAAATTTAATTAAAATTAAAAAGTTATTTATGTTTTTTTTAACACAGGATTTCACTATGTAGTCCAGGCTATCCTTGAACTTACTAAGTAGCCTAAACTGGGCAATCTTCCTGCTTCAGCCTCCTGAATGCTGAGTAAGGAGATGAACACTATGCCGGGTACAAAGGTATTTTCTTCTACACCTGAATTCTAAAGAAAATAAAAAACAAATGCATAGAAACAAGTATATTTTGATTTGTAAAAAATTATTTGTTTAACTGTGAATACAGGCTTAATTCAGACAGACTTTCTGGAGACGGACTTCCTCCCGTCGAGCTCTCTACATAACAAGCACCAGTTCTCTCACCTCTCTGCTATCTGTTTTCTGGAGTGCACTGTCGGCTGAAGGCAAAGTCAAGGAAGCAAATATGGAGAAGTTTCCTGCTGAATAGATGACCGCTAAATAGAATAAGCAATTTGTACAAAAACCCAATGTGCAAAGTTCATTTTTAGGCATAAGCTCCCAAGTTTCTTTATATAGACACAGTTAACCTAGCTATGGAATGAGCTTGTGCCCCAAATCCCTACAATTTCAGATTGCTCATGTCAGCCATCACGTACCTTACAACATTTGGTTAGAAGAGATGCACTAACTGCCAGGGTATTGTCATGTAAGGCCAGAATCATCTTTAGCATTTTTTGAGCATGTACTCTATGCTAGTCAGGGTTCTCAGTGTTTCACCTTTATTACCTTATTTAATCCTTAGAGAACCAAAGTCTTATGTATTATCAATCGGGAGCATTAATAAGCCTCTGCCTACTGATTTGAGAGCTCCAGTAAGTTGGAAGCAAAGCACTAAGTTTCTGTTAGGTGCCTCAGTATCACAGCTGTTGAGCTTTCTTCTGCAGTTTTCATTTGTAATTTTCATCCAGAAGGTTTAATCATGCTACCCGTTGCAGTAACAGTGAAAGGAAGAGCCCCACACAGTCAAAAAAGAGTATGGAATAAACCAATTACAACACAGACTAAATTTATTTTACCCAACATAAATATTCCTTACTTTAATATATCTGTTCATACACATAAGTGGATACCCTAGACAAGTGTACTGCATCATGCCTTAAAAATTAAAGAAGGACAAGGAAAAGAAAAGAGAAAATTTGAAGCTGAGACAATAAACTCCTTGAAAGTGAAATATGCCAAGTAGTAAATGTAGAGTGTGAAATTGAGAAATAGATACATCAAGTCTGAAACATAATAATGAACTAATAAAAAATTATTATTAAATTTAGCCACCAAGGAAGATAGTTTGCTGTCTAAGTGCCTGCCTGGCAAGCTCAAGGCCCTCAGTTTGATCCCTGGTGCCACATGCCATGCCCGTCCCACACCAAGACAGCTACCAAAACCAGGTGTAGTGGCACATGCCTGTAATCCCAGGGCTGGGGAGGCTGAGAGAGCAGGATCACTATGAGTCTGAGCTGCATAATGAGACCCTGTACCAAATAAATAAATAAATGATTTTTTAAAACACCAAATTTTATTAAGTAGTTTCTTCATTTCAATCTCTGAGCTGTGTCCTTCACTATCTCATTGAATCTTTAAACAGTCATGGGAGGTAAGTGCTGCTGTATACAAATTCTCATCTTAAATATGTAAGAAGCTGAATTTTAAATATATTAAGAATTTGCTCACAGGCACAGAGTAACAACAAAGTCAAGAGAAGAATCCAGATAATTTGTTTAAGATGCTTCCTTCTATGTGAGGGTGCAGAAATACAGCGTAGAGTTCGCACCTCTAAGGTAGGGGCACTAATCCAGAAACCATAGCAGCTAGACAGAATAGAGCTTTATATCTACTAAAGATTAATAAGCTCATGGAGAGCATACTCTGAATAGCGAGGAATCTCTCCTACATGAGAGTTGCTTGTTCTGAATCAAATAGGAACTCGACTGTGTGTTAGCTGAATCCAAATCCTCATATCTTAGATGCAGCTGTTTGAAGATTATGGAAGGTATCTACCTTCTGCTTTGTAGAGCTTCCTTTAGAAGTGTCCTAACACTTTCAAATTTTAGGCTAAACAAATCACTCATGTTATCTTCTTCTAAATGAGTTCATGGTAGTAGGGAAAAATTTCTTCTAAGCAAATATGCAATTGAAAGATAAACCTACTCTGCTTCATGTACTGCTACCTCTTCCCACAACTGAGTCTGGCCTTACATATTAGCTTATTAAGGCTATTCAGATTATTTAGGTAGAAAGGTTCTATGTACAATAAAGATTGGTTTGGCGTGACCATCACTCACGTTTTAAGAGTCACAAAAACTAAGCAGCAACATAACTAAAACCAAACAATAAAGTGAAGTTTTATTTTACCTGCAGAGTCTTGTCTAACCTATAGCTTCAGTTTATCCTTTACTTGGGTGATGTCAAAAACACTTACTCCATAAGCAGAGATCTGTGTTTCCTTTGCCACAGACAATAAATCTTTAGTGTCTTCTCCTGATACGCATCATTCCACTTGTTCTCAGGGGGCACAATACGTCTCTCGTACCTTCCCCCTCACCTAACAAGGTCATTTGTGAGTGATGATACAATTTATTGGAAAAATATATCATCAGCAGCATATAACAATTAACATCTACCTTTAATTGTCTTGTCCATATATATTGCAAAAACTCTAAAAATTAAAACTTAGAGCTTTATATCTACCTCTCTACCTCTCTATTTAATATTGTTATAAAACTATACTTCATCCATAAATTAATTTGAGCAATTAATTTTAGTTTCAGAGCCACTATATTTTCATTGAATAATAATTTGGGAAGTAAGATAAGAAACCAGTAGTTGACAACACTTAACCCTAGCTTGCAAAATTAAGGGCTTTTCTCAATTAATGAGAAAACTAGTAGCAAAGAATGTGTAAGGCAGTAAATTTGTTTTTATCTTCATTAACCTTTCTCAACCAGGCTTCCATGAGTGCATTAAAACTTAATGCTAAAAAAAGTCTGTTGTATATGATTAACTTCTCAGTTAAGCCTTATGTTTGCTATGTGACATCTTCTGGAGAATTGAGGAGACAGTCACTTAAATTATTTCTTCTGTTCTGTGGTTCAGATAAGACATTTCTGCTAAATAAAGTGCTTTAAAAAAGGAAAGACTCTAACATGTTATGTAACTTGGTAAAAATCAATCAGCTACTAAATTAAAAAGCTATATTTGAATCTGGACTTTTGACAATAAAGCTCAGGCATGTCACATAATACATACAAAGTACTGTATGTTTTATTCCAAATTTCAGGCATGGCTTACTTTGTTTTCTTAAAGTGTCAAATTAAGATACACAGAAATTTGAAAGCACATTTTAGATTAACTCTCCTAAGTAAAATAAACCATAACAGATGCCTATGAATAGAGTTTTAAGTAAAACAAAGATTACACAAGTCTAAAAATGAGTTTCAATTTCCAATCTCTGAGACAAAAGAATTTCTAAACCCATTCAATAAACATACATTATGGTGATTTTAATTTATGACTTTTAAAAAATCATATAGGAAGTTTCTTCTTTATCCATCTCAGTAGCTGAGTGAATCAGCCTAGTTTTCTGGCAGGGCAAATGAAGTAAGAGAGGGAGATGAAAGGAATAAGGAAGAGGAAGAGAAGGAGGAGGAAGAGAAGGAAGAAGAGGAGCAGCAAGAGAAAAATGAGGAAAAAAGGGGAGAAGGAAAGAGGCCTCTGAAAAACTCAGATCTTTGAACTACAACCAAGTTTTATTACAGCAGTCTGAGGACAAGATTTATTCCC